>JBBYHH010596592.1:0-19012 GCA_038382905.1 Daphne laureola
GAAGCGACCCAACCGTAGTTAGTTCTTAATTACACCGTCATTAATGCAAGAGAGCTATCACCACCCCTCAGCGGAAGCCGGTACGGAGCGGGGTGGGGGGTGACGTCGGACAGGTCCATATTGTGGTGGGGGATCCAGAACCCGGTCCCGAAATACCTGAAACCTGCACTTTGAAACGTTCACAGACATACAAGAATCGCACAGACAAAAATCATCAAAGTTAAGCTCCGCTCAACACCAGATACACCATAAATGAGCAAACACTCCCCGAGTAAAGTAAACATACCCAGAAGTCATAAAGAAACCGCACACATATACAAATCTCAAAATGCTTTCTAACTACATGTACATATGCATGCTATGCCTAGAAAGCCTTGAACTGTACAATACAGAATACATACTAGGATCGAGTGGTCGGGCTCAGCACGAACATCGATGATCACCTCAAGGTACTGCTGCCGCTGCTAAACACAAACAAAGAAGTTAACCATTAGTCATTTCCTATGTACTCATCCGAAATACTAAAATTCCGAATCACAGACTCTATAGAGGTCACCCCCTTCAAAAAAACACAAAATGTATCTAGGAGCTGTATAGACGTCTTATAAAAAATCACCGAACAACCACACAGAGCTACTCCGCAGGTCATGTACCCAAAGCTCCTAAAAAATATAATCATAAGGGGGGTGAGTCCTCGAGAGTAACTCAGTAAGGGCTCAGGTAAGGGTCGTGGTTTAAAGAACGGACCTCCATAAAAAGTTAGCATGCACGGTATGCAGTATACTAACAGTTCATACATCCTATATATCATATGAATCATGATATGAAAAATGCATATAACTTCTTCATCCCGCTGGACGGAAACACATACATCATCGTCCCATCGGACGGATACACTTACAACGGCCCCCGGCGGCCGAAGCCCACTAAACACAGGGGGTTCACATAAAACAGACACATGGTACCAGCGAGGGACCTAGGTTTCCCATAACCGTCATAACCACTACATTGATCATAATTTGATCAATGTGTATAACCATTATCATCTTATCATGTTAAAGATGGATCCACTTGATCACAAATGATGAGAGAACTTTACAATCTCGGAGTTGTATGTCCTGAATTTGAAAACATGCATACCACTAACCTTAGCATGTAACTAATCCCAGGAATCACCAGGCCCCACCCTTAGCCAGAGACTAGCTTCAACTAACTCAAATATGCATAGAAAGCATCCCTGAATGCATAATCAAGAGAGTTGAACCCTTACCTGATAAAATACCAACTTCACGCGGCAACCCGAGCAACAAAATCTCACAACATTACAGTTGAACTTCTACGATCCCATAGCCACAAAAAATGACACTAACAATAACATAACACAAAAGGACTTGAATCCTCAATCCATTACCCAAAATCCAACACACAACACATGCTCACAATTTCGGCCAACTTCATGAAAACAATTACCAACCGAAAAAATGTTACCAATCTCACTTAACTTCAAAAGAGCTTAATTTTACTTCATTTATCACTAATCATCAACCAACACACTAAATTTTTTCCAAATGTTTAATTCGGCCCAAAATCAAAAAAAGTGACCAAACCACCAAAATGTTACCAAATGCTCCATTAACATCAAATTACCTTTCTTTCACCCAAATTTATCATTTAACAATAAACAACACTAAATTCCATACCAACATCACAATTCGGCCAATCTTGTGAAAATCAACCAAGGGAGTTTTTCTTCAACAATTCAAAAACATTTTAGAAACATAAAATCATCACTAAACCAACTCCAATAAACACTTTAACTAAGAACATCAACATAGTTCATCATACCTTAAATTTGGCCAACATAAGAAATTCGAAAGGAAAGTGATCCAAACATCCTACTATCAATTTAGAAGCCTATTTCTATCCTTAATTCAGCACAATTTCACAATTCACCAAGGAAAATTAACATACTTCAACAATCATCAAAATCGATCATCACCCTAAATGACCAAATATGATGATTCAAGGTTAACTCCTAGAATTAAATCTGTTCAAAATCAACCCAAAAACACTTTAGAATCTTCCTTTCAACTCAATCTAACATTAATCAAGAACCAAAAATCCTAGCTTAATCCATTCAAATTTCGGCCAAGGAAGAAGAAACATGGTGAAGAACTTACTACCATTTCGAAATAAGCTTAGATTTAAGTTTACCTTGTTGATTCTTGAAGGAATTGATGAAGAATAACTTCCTAAATCAAATCCCCAATTTTGGCCCTAAGGAGAAAGTGAAGAAATCGAGCTCAGATCACTACCCAAACTTCATTCCATCATGAATATCTCAAAAAAACACTCTTACCTTCTTGATTCATGAAGAAATTTGGGTATGAACTCTGTGAAGAACATGAATAATGAAGAAGAAGAAGTGGTCAGGATGAAAATGAGGAGAGAGAGAAAAGAAAAAGATTTTAACCCATAATCCCTTCTTTTCCTTTCTTTTATTTAATTTAGAAAATATCCTATCTTCACAAATTACCACCCTTTTTCTCCTTATTTAATTACCACCACATATTTACTTAAGATATGATATTTCCTTTTCTTACGTTTATCATTTTCATGACATAAAGTATTACATCATCATACCTTACATAATATCTTTTTTTTCTTCCCTTTAATGCCACCATATACCCCTCCTTATTTTCTATTTATTTTCTTCCAATTTTCCAAAATGACCATTTTGTCCTCTGAACTAAAATTTGGAAAAATGATCCGGAACTCACATACCAACATTTAAATGTGAGATCTCATAAAAATGGATCCCAACGGGGTCCCGAGACATGAGAATTAATAGAAAATGGACCTGACACGTTTGGAACAGAGTCCCGATGATAGAAAAATCCGACCATCGGACAAATAATATCAGAAAGTCACCATCTGCCCAAGGTGACTGTAACATCTATGTTCTATAATATATTCTTGTATAAATATGCATGATATTTGTGAGATGTCATGCCTTTTAATCTTTCATGTAATCATGTATTTGTATGAATATGAACATGTTATTAGAATAAAAAAGATCTAAAATCTTCAGAAAGTTGTGTGGCTCAAATTATGTGGATGAATAAACAACTGAAGGATTAGGCACGCAATTTCAGAAATGTGCCCATCAGATGTGATAACACCAATGCCATTTTCCTTTCAAAGAATCATATGCATCACTCTAGAGCAAAGCATATAGAAGTGAGATTTCACTTCATCATGGAACTTGTGGAAAATAAATATATGTCATTGGAATTCATAGATACAACCAATCAACTTGCATAAATCTTCACCAAACCACTAAATGAAGAAAGATTCATTTACATCAGAAGAGAACTGGGTCTTACCAATGCAAGGTGAAAGGTACAGATTACTAAACTTGTCTGGAAGGAAAAGACAAAAGGTTTTGAAAATCAATTTCATAATCACATAGTCTAACAAACTCCAAAGTAGAATCATGCATTGATTAGTCCAAAGTCTTTTAAAAACCTTTTCAAACTATTTTCAAAATAAATTTTATCAACATGTTGATGGCACTTCTGTGTTCAAAACTGCTTTGAAAAACTATTTTGCTTTTGAAATGGACATCTTTTGTTTTAAGTCCAAAATCCTATCTCTTCTTAGAAAATTCTCTCAGTTTTAAATCAACAACTTGGACTAAGCACAAACATTCTGACATGCATCAACAATTGTGTCTGTTGATCAGCATGTTGATAGTCACTATATCAACACGTCGATAATATCTTCTTGCAAAATTTCCGTTGACTCATGCATTGACTTTTTTAATACCATGTTTTGATGAAAAGTTGAATGTTTCAACCTTATCTTTCATACATTCAAGCATGTTAGGATATGTTAGAATTCAAACACCAAGAGCTTTTGAGATGGTACTTGAACTCATGGAGCTAAGACTGAGCTCATAGGTAGCTATATGTAGCTCACCTCAGCTCAACTCAGCTAGAAGTAGCTGAACTTAGCTCACCATAACTTTAGGGTAGCTAAACGTATCTCCCCTCAGCTCATATCAGCTTAGCTCAACTAGAAGTAGCTGAACTCAGCTCAAGGGTAGCTAGAAGTAGCCCCCTTTAGCTAAACTCCACCTAAAAATAGCTGGACTTAGCTCAAGTCAGGTTGTGTTAGCTCACTCTAGTTCAAAGAAGGTGGGAGTAGCTTAGCATCAGCTCATCTCAGCTACAAGTAGCTGAATCCAACTCAAATTTAGCTCACTCTAGCTACAAGTAGTTGTAGTCAGCTCTATTCTAGCTAACTTCAGCTCAATTTAGTTATAAATAGCTAACCCCGGCTCATGTTAGCTAGAAGTAGCTAATTCTAGCTCATGTTAGCTAAACGTTAGCTAGTCTTGATGAACAAATGACTTTCAGCTTAATGTGAGCTGAAAGAAACTCAAGGGAGCTCAATCATGTGTGAAGTGGCCATTTGGAACACCTTTGTGATGTTTCAGCTTGTTTCATAGGTGGTAGAACCTATTGGCACCTTTTGGACAAAGTAAGGGTATTTTGGTCAAAATGAATGGTTATGGTGCAAGATGTATGCACCATAATACATGGAGTAACCTTCTTGGTGGTTACAATGGCATAACCGGCCAAGAAAGGCTCCATTTTGGTGAAGGGGTGTCTTTCCCCTTGCACCCTTTTGCCTTACATGCAGGTTACCTTGTCCTTGGACAAAGAAAAGGGGCAAGAGGGGAGGTAACCACCCTTTAGGCCGAAATGGTACATCGTTTCAACCTAAGGGGGTTGGTAACCACCCTTGTAACCTCCTAGCACCCTTCATCTATAAATAGATGTAGCGGGTGACCAAACACTACACACTTGAGCATTATTTTGTTCTTCCACTTCTTATCTCTTCTCTCTCAAACTTGGCCGAAACTTGCAAGGATTTTTTGGAGCATTAAGGGTGGAATTCAAGTGTGTTTCTTCAACACATTTCACCTATCTTCATCTTTCCAAATCAACCCTCTTCTTTTGATACATATAGCCTATATTCTTGAAGAATCAAGGAAGAATAATTCGCCAACATCTTCAAGGAAAGAGCATACATTTTTTGGAGGAAGGAATCTATTAGCCTTAAGCAGTTTTCCAAAGGACAAAGGTATATCTTTTCAGCCTTAACATATGATGTTAAATTTTTTTCTATGGTGTTTTCGAATCAATGAACCTCAAATCAAGCAATCAACTTAGTTAAATAAATTTATAAACACCTCATTAGCCTTAACTATGTCTTATCATAGTGTAATGGCTATAAATGAGGGATCAAACCCAAGCGAATCTGAGCACCTAAAGTATTAATATGAAATGTGTGTTCTAATCTACTATGCAATGGAAAAAATAAAAGATGAGATGATGATATGCAAGATGTGAATGCAAGAAGGAAAATGCGAGTAAATGACTGGAGGGGAATGAAGACGTCACTTGTGGATTTCAATCATGGGTTCTCACAGTGCATTGTGCGTCCTAAAGATCATGTATGTGCTACTAATCTGGTGTCTTAGAAGTAGGTCATCTCTAACTCTACCAATTAACAACGGTGGTTATCTCTAACTCTTCCGCCGCTGATCCACTAGGATCGGAGCCTAAGGCATTCGATATCATAAACACACATACAATCTAAACTACCCCAAATTACTTAGAGACATTGAATTCTAATTACTACAGCTAAATCAATACATCATTTCAGCAAGGGTTCATGCAAGTAATTTCCTTATCATGTTCAAGGTGGGTTACTATGACTATGTCGTCCCTCTCTCGAGTAAGCGGCACTGCCATAATTAGAATGAGCTTAGCCACTATCGTGGTCTAAGACTCAATCTCGAGATTGTTATCTGTTAATCTTCTAAGGTCATCTATGACTCTTAGTTGATCAACACAGATTGGGTTACTGCTCTCTCAAGTCAGCAACACACCTCTCCCTAAAGTATCATTGGTCACTATCGTGATCCAATACTGACTTCTGAGGATTATCACACTTAACTAATCACCAATTAACTTACTAAATTCATCTCTAAAATTTAGCAGGTCAATCTATCAATTCCATAAATTTTATGTCGATTAAATTCCTCTCGGAGATTTAATAGAGCACCTAGAGGAGTAAGCATGAACAATAATTATTCAGCATACTACACATGGCAGAAGTGGTCAGAATTGATATGAAACATGCGTAATTATGGAAATAACTTACTTGCACCCTAAGCTAAAGGTAAACTAAGACATAGCATCCCTAACTCTATTAAAGCTAAACATAGACATGATCAGCATTTAATATCAACTTAAAATGATTAAATAGAGAAAAAACGTAAGGTTAGAATTCACCCGATAATTGAAGATCCACAAGTTAGGGCCTTCATCCCTTCATGAAATCTGGACTGGAGGCCTTAAGCCTAAGCTCCAGAAACTCCAACTTAGGATTTTTGCTCTTAGAGAGTAATCCCCAACAAATACAATTGGATATGAAATATGAGCCTAACACTCATGTATATATAGGAAATCTAAAAGACTAAAAAGACTCTAGATATTTTGGTCTTGAAAGAGTAAATTGTTAGGGTTAAAATGGACTAAATACATGGCCAAAATCGGATAAGAATTGATATTTTTCCGAAAGAGAGAGGGAGTCTGGCGGGTGTAAGTGGCACCCCTTGTAAAGTCCAAAGGTGTGCCCCTTGCAATTCGTCCGGATGCACGGGGCGCAAGTATGTTGCACCATTGAGGCATGAGTAGTGGTGCCATCTTGTTTAAGGTGTAGGTAAGACACGCCCTAGAAGCATGGGGAAGTGGCAAAAATCCATACTTGCTCCTGGTGTAACAAAGTGGTGCCATGAAGGGTGGAGGTTAGTGGTGCCAGATTTTCTTATGGTGGAGGGAAGTGGTGCCATTCTTCAATTGGAGGTGTAGGTAAGTGGCACCACATCCATTTGGAAGAGTTTGTGCATGGCGCATAGAAATGGCACCACTGAGTCTCCATTTTGGTCCTCCAACTTCTTGTTCCGTGCAATTTGGCCCAGATGATGGATTTCTTGTGATCTAACTCTTCAATCTATTCCGGGACGGGTTCACGTGATCCGTTTGTAGGTGATCTTCATCCCAAACCTTCATTTAGTGCTCCTTTGCTCTACTTTCACCTCAAAGTTTGCATCCTGTAAGATTTGGACATTTATAAGTAAAATGCATCTAAGTCATTACAAATTAGGCATAAATGATGAAGATTATACTATAAACACCTAGGAAATATGTGAGTGTTTGTACACTCATCAGGTGATGGGCTGATGGGCCACTTTGGTGTCCAAAAGACCTATGAAGAAGTGAAGACCAACCTCTATTTGCTGGGACTCAAGAGAGATGTGATGAGGGTTTGTGCAACTTGCACAACATGCAAAAAGGCTAAGTCTAAACTGCAAGCCCCCAGGTTGTATACTCCTTTAACCTCTCCTTATACTGCTTGGGTGCATATTAGTATGGATTTCACTAGTGGTTTTCCTAGATCTTCACATGCACATGATAGCATCTTTGTTGTTGTTGATAGATTCTCTAAGATGGATCACTTCATTCCATGTCATAAAACTGATAATGCACAACATGCGACCGACTTGTTCTTTAAAGAAGTAGTAAAGTATCATGGTCTACCTAAAACTATTATTAGTGATAGGGATTCCAAGTTCTTAAGTCACTTTTGGAGGACTTTGTAGTCTCGGTTGGTTACTAGTCTTCTCTTCTCAACCTCTAGTCACCCTCAAAGCGATGGTCAAACGGAAGTGACTAATAGAACTCTCACAACTATCTTGAGAACACTTCTTAAAAAGAACTTGAAAGAATGGGAGAAAATGCTACCTCATGTTGAGTTTGCATATAATAGAAGTTTCCACTCTACCACCTCATTTAGTCCATTTGAAGTTGTTTATGGATTTAATCCTATTACACATCTTGATATGATTTATTTGCCTCATGATGAAATGATAAATATATATGGTAAGGATAAGGCAGAGCGGATGAAAGAGTTCCATGCTAAAGTTCATAAACAACTTGTAAAAATGAATGAATCATATGCTAGGAATGTGAATCATGGGAGGCGAGTAGTTTCTTTCAAAGAGGAAGATTGGGTTTGGTTTCATCTTAGGAAAGAAATATTCCCTCAAGATAGGAAGAGTAAACTTGATCCAAGAGGTGATGGACCATTTAGAATTGTGAAAAAGATCAATGACAATGCCTACATGCTTGATTTTCGTAGTGAGAAATATAATGTGCATGCATATTTGTGATCTTTCTCCTTATGAAGGTGAGCTTCAAGAAATGAATGTAAGGTCAGATTCTTCCGAAGAAGGAGGGGATGATATGGCCCAATTACTCTCAAGTCATGAGGATGAAGATCAAGGAGCAACTAAGGCAACACAAGGCCAAACACACACCTTTCAACAAGTGATGGAGCAAGTGACGCCTCCTAGCATCAACACCTTTCCAAGCACAAGTCAAGGAGTCCAAAAACCTACCAAGGCTGCTCATGAAGTCCCTCAAGCTAGTATTCATCCACTCCAAGGCTTGGGAGGACCTATGACCCGAGCTAGGGCAAAGAAGGCCCAAGAGTGCCTTAGCTTGTTCATGAGTACCTTGACGGCCAAGCAAGAGCAAAGGTAGGAGCATCAAGTTTTAGGCCTCAAGATGGACATCCAACACATGCAATTGGATGAAGAAAAAGTTGGAATCATCAAACCAGGAACCATCTCATGGCTTAAGGATCCGGGTGAAACTCACTTTCAAGATTGTTCTATACTTAAACATTTTAGGGGCTCTTTAGACACCCAAAACCAAAGTGCTCCAAACATGCCCTAAATTATATTAACTGGAAACGTATTGGAGAAAGTAAAAAAATTCAACCAGTTTCATGTGTTTTGGACTTTAAATGAAGCTTGGGGACTAAATTAAAGATGGCATAAGTGTCACTTTCAGCAATGGTCCCCTCATGAAGAATGGAGCCAAAACACATTAATAGGATGATAAAGACATGTTTGAACGGTTCATTCTACTTCAAGACACCTTCCTACATCACTTTAAACACATTTCAAATGTAATTTCCTATTAAGACATTTAGGGCAAAGTTTAGTTAGCTAAGTAGATTCAATTAGCTTAGTTAACTAGGGTTAGCACCTAACGAGGGCTGAATTGCTTTAGTTAGTTGCTAAACTAGGGTATGTTAGTCTTTTCAAGTATTATGGATGGTTTTTGGTAGCCTCTAGAGTATACATTCACCCGCCCAAACACTTTCAACTTAGAACTTATTTTGAAACAAGATTGAAGAGCAACTAGCCTCTCTTGTTCTACCTAAGGTTCTCCTTTCTATTCCATAACTCCAGCCCTTGAGTCCATGTGACTTGACTCAAGATCTACACCTTTATTTTCGCTCCATCCGAGTGGGAAGGTGCTAGGTCCATACCCTTCATCCATGGCTACACAAACTGAATCTTAGCTTACAACAAGCTAGGGTTTGGGGCCAATTCTACCACCATCCCTTCTCCTCTCTAGATCTGACTTTACAACCACCCATTTACTGATTTAGTGTAGTTGGTACACACCTTCCAGTGTGAGAAACACTTCATAGCCTCAAATGCAAACTTATCATACTTCACCCTAGTCTCCAGAAGCACAAACAAATACAACATCATTTTCCTAATAATCTTCCTCACCTCCCTCTGCTTAAGGGAAAAATTCACATCCCTCACATTCCATACCCCCACATTAATAAGGGATGGGGGTCCATCTTCCTCAAATCCCCCTTTTTCAACATCTAGATGGGAAACAATGTTGGGGGTAATGAACTCTGTAAATTCAGCTACCTCCTAGGCCACTACAAGCAGTACTTCAGGGCTCTTCATCATCCTCTCCCTAGTCTTCCTCCTTCCTTTAACCTCCTGAAACCCTTCATCATCCATCACTGGATCAAGATGTTTAACAGGCACCTCCACCCTCTTAGAACCTAGCAACCTGCATTTTACCTCTATCCACTCTTTTCTTTTTGTACTCATTGTCACATTCTTCTAAGATATGCGGCCATCTACTGCACTGACCACAGGGTAGCGGGTTTCATTCATACATAACCCTTTAAAAAACCACTCCCTCCCCTGTCTTGATCTTAATCACATCACTCATCTTTTTGGGATCATGCAAGTTAACCAGGAGGCGAGCATACTCCAGTATGGTGCGAATGACAGTGGTCTGATCCACCATCACTGGCACCGCCACTACACTAACCATCTTGTTTATCAATTTTGAGTCCAATAAATCAACCCTAAACTTTGGAGGCCTAATCAAGAGTGGAGTGATGACAAAAAAAGCTTTACTAGTCTTCATACCAGGTTCAAACTTCTTCAGGAAAAGGGGTTTATCAAACACAAACCATGTTAGGGCTTCAAAAATATTGTTCATATCTGCCTCTAACTAGAAAGTGAAGATAAACACCCCCGCCTGCTTAACAATGGTGGGGGGGACAACATCCTTGCATCTAGATTTCACATACCGATCTATTTCCTTCCATGCAACCTTTGTCCCTATCACACATCCAACAAGAGAGAATTTCCAATGCGAATTTCCCTCATAGAGCTCTTCATCCAAAAACTCAATCTCCTCAGCTAGGGCAGTAGATGGATATAACTCAAGGATGAAGTTAAGGTTCTGGCACACTTTAATCTTCTCACATCTCACCGTCTTCTCATGATCCCCCTCTTCCACCTGATCGGACCATAGTGACTTCTTCACGCCAGAAGAAGAAGCCCTACCATCTGCATCACTCATAAGAACATGTGCATACCCTCACGGAGTGCACTGAAGTTCCTTAGTAGCTCGATTAGGTCAATCGAGATCGCATAGATATCCCTCCCTCTCTGATTCATAATACACCTCACTAATTAGGCCAGGGGGAATCACTTTTGTCACATCCTTTTCCTTCCCGCCGCGCCCACGGCCTCAACCACCCTTCACACCCTTTGTCATACACCAGATGTTGCTATGATGCCAAGGCAACACCTCCGCAGTGAAACTACAGAGGCTGGCCAGACAAGAGATTTGCAAAGCTTTCTCTCTCTAACCTCTCTCTAATCGGACATAGAGAAAAGGTACAAAGGTCAAGTTCCTTCCTTGTCCATGTGTCTGGAATTATAATTTATTACATAACAAAGAAACCCCACTTACATAGAGAGAAGTGAATGAGAAGAGAATGTACAACCATAAATTTGAGAGAAAGGCATGACACACATGCTGTATTTAAATTTACAACTTTGAACCAGGGCTATAACCATGTACCATGCATCAAATAATAAACAATCATGCTAAAACTACATTTTAACAAGATTAAAGTTTATTTAGTACATATTAAATAAATCTGGGCATTTTCTAGTACACTAGAAAAGTGTGAGGACCATCCCAACAATTGTCCAAGAGTTTTGGGTCATTCTGACAACTTACAGAATTTTTAAAATGTGTAAAGTGCACCGGTAGTCCTGTAACTTAAAATATTATACCACTACGGTCCTGTTTTAACTTTTTGTATTATTAAGATCCTGTTTTTCAACTTTGTTTTTCAGTTGTGGTCATTTTTCATCCATTGACCGTTAAGTTTAACGGATTTCAGTGGAAAATGATAATTTTAGCAATTCAAGTTTTCTAAAAAAATATATTTACACCCTAGGTTTTAAACTACCCATTTAAACACACCCTAAAAATTTTAAACTTAACACTTTTATCCAAAATTTCCATCCCCTCCTCCCACCACTCTACCACCGTCGGATCACCGCCGCCACCAGACCTCTACCGTCGTCGAGCTATCGTCAGACCTCCGACGGACCATAGCTGGAACTCCACCAAATCGTCACCGGAACTCCGCCGGACACTCACCGGAACTCAGCCAGACCATCGCTAGACCGACGTCAAAACTTCACCGGACCTCCGTCGAAACATCACGGACATCCGCGAGACTATCGCCGGAATTTTTTCCCGGCCCTAAACTTCTGGTGGATTTCCGACGATGTTCCAATGGAGGTCCGACGAACTTCTGGCGATGATCCAGTGGAGTCTCGGTGATGGTCCGTCAGAGGTACGATGGTGGTCCGATGGAGGTCCGATAATGCTGTGACCGCGGTGAAGGTTTGGTAGCGGTGGTAGAGTGGTGGGAGGAGGGGATGGAAATTTTGGATAAAAGTGTTAAGTTTAAAATTGTTGGGGTGTGTTTAAATGGATAGTTTAAAACCTAGGGTGTAAATATATTTTTTTAGAAAACTTCAGTTGCTGAAAATATCATTTTCCCATGGAATCTATTAAACTTAACAGTCAACGGATGGAAAAGGACCACAAATGCATAAAAAGTTAAAAAACAAGACTTTATTACTACAAAAAGTTAAAACAGGACTCTAGTGGTACAATATTTTAAGTTACAAGACTACCGATGTACTTTACCCTTTTTAAAATTAAAAAAAATAATTTTAGACTAATTTTGAGCAAAATCAAGTTTTTAGGGATTTTTCTGGAATTTTTATAATTTTAAAACAGCTTAAAAACAATTTTTAAGATAAAATTAAAACCTTAGGGGCCATTTTGTACAAAACCCAAAACTCTGGGCCCCTGGGATACAATTTTAGTGGTCTGGGCTTAAACTGGCTCGAGGCCGGATGAGGCGACTGAGCTGAATCAACCCAGCTGGCTCAACGAGCCAGGGCTAGAGGCGCTCGGCCAGCTGGCGGGTTCAGTGAGCCCAGCTCATAGGCCTGCGCCAGTCTATCTAACTCGCTCAATGGCTTGGCCCAAGGGTTTTTCAAACCCTATCATATACCCTACACCGTTAGGGGTGTTTTCGTAAATACCTTTGGCAACCAACGTAAAATTGTCCAATGCCAAACTTGCTGTCACCTCCACCCATGTCACCGTCGCTGCCGCTGTGGGGTCCACTAATGATGCCAAAACTGGTGTCATTGGGACCGTCTTGTCAGTGTGGTTCCTTCCCAGCCAGCGCCACCATCGTCGCATCGTCAGAGCTCCGTGAAAGATGTCAAAACCATCGTGATAATATGCAAAAATTGATGTGGACATCACCCCTCAAACATCCCAACCTCAACCTTAACCATCTCAAGTTCAAGTAGAAGGAAGTTCTCAAGCTTCAAAGGTCACTCCAAGTCTATTTCAAGGCTTAGGAGGACAAATGACAAGAACAAGAGCCAAGAAGCTTCAAGAACGCCTCAATGCATTCATGAAGATCATAGCTCAAGACTCAAGTGGAGAAGAAGCTCAAGAAAGATTCCTCAAGCTCAAATTTATGGGCATTCAAGTAGAGGGAGGAATTACAAGCTCAAATGAAGGCGTAAGTCTTACCATCATTGAAGAAAATACCTTGGAAGCCTATGTTGAAGAAGACATGGCACGACCCCCTCCTCAAGGCGTGACCCTCACGTCCACAATCGCGCCCTTATGCTGGCCAAGCCTCACGTGACTCCGTGCGACCCAGCGCGACCCCCCTAGAGCTTGAAGATCATTCACGCGCACCTTCCACCTGCGCCCTTGAAATCTAATACTCAACACGACATTAGCGCACCCCCTAGTGCGGCCCTCCTGGACCAAGCCCAAGCGCAACCCCTAAACTCATGCCCACGCTTGCACCGTACATTTTGACCCTCGCACCAAGACTTAGTCCTTTGAGTTTAAGGCACCAGGAAACTTGTACTTTTTCTTATAATTTTGTATAAGAGACCATACCTCTTGTAAGTTGAAGCCCCAAGCCATACTCCATCACCATCCCCTCCTTCATGGGACTTACAACCCATACCTCTCATAATCCTACCATTCCCTGCATCTATTATAAGTGATGAAGGCTTGTAATTCAGAACTCATAACATATTTTGAATGAACAACCATCTCAAGAGAGGTTTAGCTTCACTTTTTTCTCCTGGCTTGCAAACTTCCATCATCCCCTTGATCTATAAAAATGGCTTCAAGCTTTATGTCTAGTATTGCCTAATCTCTGAGTTAGGAGGTGCTAGACCCCTCAATTCCATTAGCAAAGCTCTTCTATTATCCATCCATAGAGTTGGAAGGTGGAAGAGGCCTACCTTATGTTTATGTTTATCTGAGATCTATCAAGCTATATCCTTCAAAGAGGAAGATTCTCCTACATTCATAGTGAGGATCATATCATGTCGTATCATAGCTAATTGCTTGTTGGAGTAAAGTTGTTTGAATTTCTTCAATTTACCTCTTTGATTTTCGTTTTTCTTATGCTTGAAGAAAATTTGTTGTTTATGTTTTGTTGCTTCCCATTTCGTGTTCAACACCTTGTTCATCACTTGTTGTTTTGTTAGATTTTGGATTCTAGTATACATTCATGGTAGTTGATTGTTAGATAACAAGAGAAAAAAAAAAAGAATTGTGAAGAAAGTAACTTTGTTTGTTCATAGAAGTTCAAAAGAAAGTTACTGTGAATAGTGTTTTTGAATCCGAAAATCATTTGAAAATTTGTGATCAAGGTGTTTTTTAAAAGCCCTTTTATATCCAAACCCCTCTTTATTTTGGCCCCCATCCACCATATACTTTGAAAACTTTGCTTCAAGTAACTAGTATCATCTTACTTAGTGAAAAGGTTTTACTTGGATTGCGTTAGCTTGTTTCCATTTTTGTATACATGTTTGATTAAGGGTTGAGAGTGGAATCAAGGTTGGAGAATCTAAGTTGAGCTAGAGTGGTAAGAGGTAAGAGTGATCATTAAGCTAAAAGCCAAGCTTGAGTGTAAACATGAGTGTTCAAGAGTGTAAACACTTAGTGAGTGGAGATGATTTTTATTTACTAACACTAATCATTATTGTTTCTTTGAGTGTGTCTTGAATTATAGGATGGTGTCTTTGGATAGTTCCCTGGTGCACTACAAGTGGCTCCATTTTATGGAATAAGTGATCCGAAAGAATTCTTAGAATGGGTCAAGAAGGAGGATATGGTCATCAATTGTCTTAGATATTCCGATGCGCTAACATTGAAGTTGGCGATCATAGATTTCTTTGGATATGCACTAGTTTGGTGGTAACAAGTTTCTACAGAAAAAGCAATAACACACTTACAACCAATTGATTCATGGGAACAACTCAAATTGGTAATGAGCAATCGGTTTGTTCCTCCTTACTATGATAGAGATTGTTTCCAAAAGCTACAACATCTTACTCAAGGGAGTATATCTATGGAGGACTACAAAAAAGATTTGGAAAGTGCTTTGATGAGAGCAAACATACAAGAGAGTGATGAAGCGAAGATGGCACGGTTCATGTATGGGTTGAGAAGTGATATCTCAAAAATGGTGGAATTGTGTGACTATAAAAATTATCAATATATGGTGCACAAGGCCATTAGAGTTGAGAAGAAAAACAAGAAAGGAACCTCTTACACTCTCTCCACCTCTCAAAGCTACCCCCAATGGTCCAAGTCCAACCCCTCATCCTCGAAATTGTATCAAGCTTCTAATATAAGGAACCCACCCTTCAACGAAAATTCCACACCTCTACAAAGGCCAAACACCATTCAAGCTCCACCACAAAGACCAACAACCCTCCTTAACACACTAGGGCACTTGAGTGTTTTAAATGTGACAGGAAAGGCCACTACTTATTTGATTGTCCCAACAAGAAAATCATGGTAGCAAGGCCAAATGGTGTGTTGCCTATTAAAGGCATGATATTGGTGACAAAGAGAGTTTTTCAAAGTTCACCAAAAGTGACTGAAACTTCACAAAGAGAGAATCTATTTCAATCAAGAGCCCTTGTGAATGGTCAACTTTATAGCCTCATCATTGATAGCGGAAGTTGTGTGAACGCCGCTAGTGAGAGCATGGTGAATGAGTTGAAGCTCAAAACTATCAACCATCCAAAGCCATACCAATTACAATGGGTTGATGATAGATCTTTTGTGAAAGTTCTCAAGAAAGTTGTGGTGCCAATCAAAATTGGCAAGTATGAAGATGAAGTGGTTTGTGATGTAGTGAGGATGCAAGCTACACACATTCTTCTTGGGAGGTCATGGAAATTTGACAAAAATGCCATACATTATGGAAATGCCAACAAATACTTCCTCACCCATCAAACCTGCCCCTACACCCTTCTACCCCTCTCTCTGGCCCAAGCTTTGCAAGACCAACTCCATTTGGTAAATAAGGCCGAAAAGATGAAGAAGAAAGAGGGAAGTGAGAAAAAGAGAGAAAATGAGAAGGCTCAATGAGCCTTGAGTGAAAATAAAGAGTGTGCATGGGAGGGAAACACTTGTGTTTAGAAAGAGAGAAAAGAAGATAGTACACCATCTATGGTCGAAGAGAGAGACATCAAAAAGGCTTTTCTTGGAAGGAAAACTTATTTTCTCATGATTCCTATTCATTGCATGCTAACACTTGACAATATATATTATGTTCCTTTGTATGTGTCTCATGTTTTGAAGGAATTTGAATATGTGTTTGAAGAACCAAGCGGACTCCCACCAAATCGAGGCATAGAGCACCAAATTGATTTGGTATCGAGAGCCCTCTTTCCCAACAAGGCTGCATAGAAAACCAATCCTCAAGAATCAAAGGAGATCTAAGATAAAGTCGAAGAGTTTCTTGCCAAACGCTACATCAAATAGAGCATATCTACTTGTGCGGTTTTGGTTCTATTGGTGCCTAAAAGTGATGTCACATAAAGAATGTACATGGATTTATGACCCATCAATACAATCACGGTGAAGTATAAACACCCATTCATAGGCTTGATGACATGCTTAATGAACTATGTAGTGCATGTGTGTTTTCAAAAATTGATTTGAAGAGTGGTCACCATCAAATCCACATGAAAAGTGGGGATGAGTGGAAAACCCCCTTTAAAACAAAAATTGGTTTATATGAGTGGAATGTCATGCCTTTTGGATTGTCTAATGCTCCTAGTACTTTTATAAGGTTGATGGACCATCTTTTGAGAAGCATGATAGGCAGGTTTGTTCTTGTCTACTTTGATGATATTCTTGTTTACTGTAAGTCGCATAATGAGCATGTTGATCATTTAAAGCAAGTATTGAGCACACTTAGGCTAGAGAAATTGTATGCTAAAATGGGAAAATGTTTTTTCTCTACTAGTGAAGTAAATTTCCTTGTATATGTGGTTAGCAAGGATGGCTTAAGAGTTGATGAGAATAAAATCAAAGCAATCAAAGAATGACCTATTCCTAAGACTTTAACCGAGGTTAGATCATTCCATGGTCTTTCTAGTTTTTATAGGAGGTTTGTGAAATACTTTTCAACCATAGCTTCCCATTTTCATGAATTATCTAAAAAGAATGTTCCATTTGTTCGAGGAAAGCTTAAGAAGATGCTTTTGTCGAATTGAAGGCTAGGTTGATTAGTGCTCCCCTTCTTTGTTTTCCAAATTTTGAAAAGGTGTTTGAAGTTGAATGTGATGTTGGTGCGGTTTTTCATTAAGAGGGCCGCCCCATTGCATATTTTAGTGAAAAGTTGAGTGGTGCAACACTTAACTACTCTACATATGACAAAGAGTTTTATGCTCTTGTAAAATCATTGGAAGTGTGGTCTCACTACCTACTTCCAAAAGATTTTTTTATACACATCGATCACTATTCACTAAATTACCTCCAAGGTTAAGGTAATTTGAACTAGAGACATGCTAAATGGATATAGTTCATTGATTCATTCTCTTACTTGATTAAGTATAAGAAAAGCAAGGAAAATGTTGTTGTTGAGGCTTTGTCTAGGAGATATACTTTGTTCATCACTCTTGATGCTAAAATTGTTGGTTTTGAGTGACTCAAAGACATGTATGTTGATGATGATGATTTTGGTGAAATTTTCAAGAATTGTGCTCAAAGTAGCCAAGAGGGCTACTATATTTTTCATGTTTTTTTGTTTAAGATGAAAAGGTTGTGCATCCTAAAATGCTCAATGAGGGAAGTGATCATAAAGTAAGCTCATGGAGGCAGCCTAATGAGACACTTTGGTGTTCTCAAAACACTTGAGGCCATGAGAGAGAATTTTTATTAGCCTCACCTCAAGAAGGATATGGCCAAGGTTTGTGCAAGATGTGTCACATCCCACAAAGCCAAATCAAGGGTTCAACCAAAAGGGAAGTACACTCCTCTTCCAAATCCTTCTCTTTCATGGGTTGACATTAGCATGGACTCTATTAGTGGTTTGCCTAGAACTTCTCATGGTTATGATGCTATCTTCATTGTGGTATATAGGTTTTCCAAAATGGCTCATTTCATACCTTTCCATAAAACGGATGATGCATCTCATGTAGTGGATCTTTTCTTTAAGGAAATTGTCAAGTATCATGACATTCCTAAATCAATTGTGAGTGATAGGGATTTTAGGTTCTTAAACCATTTTTGGAGAACATTTTGGTCTCGGTTAGGTACTAGTTTAGTGTATTTCACTTCTAGCCATCCACAAACCGATGGATAAACCGAAGTAACCAATAGAACCCTTAGCACCATCTTGAGAACCATACTAAAGAAAATTTTGAAAGAATGGGAAAAGTGTCTTCCTCGTGTTGAGTTTGCATATAATAGAAGCTTTCATTCATCTACATCCCATAGTCCATTTGAGGTAGTCTACAGCTTCAACCCCTTAGCACCTCTAGATTTGATTGCATTATCTAGCTCAGACTTAATTGATGTAGAAGGTAGGAAGAAAACTAAAACATGGAATTGCACACTAAGGTCCAACAACAACTTGAGAAAGATAATAAGTCATATACTAGAAGATCTTATAAGGGTAGAAGAAATCAAATCTTTGAGGTTGGAGATTGGGTGTGGTTACACCTAAGAAATGAGAGGTTCCCTCAAGGTAGGAAGAATAATCTTGCATCTTGAAGAGATGGTCCATTTCAAATCACATGGAAAATGTGAGAAAATGCATATGTTCTTGACTTACCTTGTGATGGATCTTATAATGTACATGCCACATTTAATGT
>JBBYHH010596593.1:0-10622 GCA_038382905.1 Daphne laureola
CATGCAATTTTACATGGGTATATCCCTATGTGTCTAGTTTAAGACACATTTTACAAATCTTGATTTGGACTACTACGAAATTAACTAAAAATATTTGACTGACGAGAGGTCAAACTGTGAGCGGAAATTACCATATTTCCAAAGGTCACTAGAATTTCGTATGATGAGCTTCAAATAAGTTCCCGGATCATAGAATTTTATTCCTTAACATAATCCATCATCCTTAATCGATATTCCCGTCAAATTTCCCAAAATGACCATTTTACCCTTCCGAGATGAATTTCGGTAAAATGGCTCCAATCCCATATTTAATTCTTATGATACCAAATACCTCAGAATTAATCCTTAATTCAATTCCTAGGATATGAAAACATCATAAATGTGTCCCGCATGTTTCAACATAAAATCCCAGAAATTACAAATTTGCCCTCCGACAATTTTCCCGGATTTTCACTATTTTTTCGGTGTGGGTGTAACAGAAAGAACCGGTTTAAGGTAATTAATTTTAAACACCTGTTCTGCCCCGTTGTACATGGATCCTTGTGAGGAATTTGATTATTTCCGATGCGTTGTTTGAGATCCAGAATCCCTATAAATACAATAATACATCATATCTAAAGGGGTATGTGGCTTATTGTTGTAGAGGTATGGTGTTCAACAACCAATATGGATTTTTGGAAGTAAAATGAAGCAAAAGTACATGTTCTTTCGGATTAAAAAATTGTATAGGGCGATAGTTGGTTGATACACTTTGTGGTGCCATATTGGAGTGCATGGCTACACTTAGTGGCGCCATATTGGAGTGCATGGATACATTAAGTGGTGCCATATTGGACTGCATGGCTACACTTGGTAGTGACTTGTGACTACATATGGTTGCATCTTTAAGCTTGGATGGCTGTTGGTGGCTACACTTTGATGTCGGTAGCAAAAGTCTGCACCAAAATGTTTTTTTTTTAGGGTGTTGGTGGTGGCACTTTGTGGCTACACTTTTTAGTGCCATAAAGTTCCACCAGGGCCCCTTTTCCTTCTTCTTCTTCTTCAAGTATCAACATGTTAAGGCCTTTGTTTGAGTTTGGCCTTCCTCCGTCCAAGTGTATACCTAAAAAATGTAACTTTAGTATCCTCTCTTGACCTCTTATGCATAGGATCTTTGTGCCATGATCTTCCTCCTTGAAGGTAGTTCCAAAATTTGGCATCTCAAGCATCCTTAAGGTGAGGTTCATATCATACTCTCCCTTTTAGAACGAATTCATCCTCAAATCCATAGGGGATTATTCCTACAATTCAAAGAAAACATACACAACACACTTTTGGGAGAACATTAGAGGTAAGTGAACTAAACCTCAATGGTACGAAAGTGTGCAAACAAGAGGTAGTGAGATGGACAATCCCCCTTTCTCTTTACATCAACATGGAATGTGAACTTTAACTTAACCTTGAAAGGAAATGCAATTTGTTACAGTAAGGTCAATACAAATATGCATAATCACTTATCCCCGGATCATATGTGAGCAACGTCCACACATATTCTTCTTTTAAGCTCAAAGCATCAAATTTATGCATTAAAGTATGGTCATGGGTAGGGGTAGGTGATAACAGATGACAGAAGAATCTCAGCATTCAACCGGATATCTTCAAACATTTGAAATGACTCAAAAAGTAAATAATTCAATCACAATGGATCTACAACTCAGCAAGACGCTCCTCTACTATTCGAGCAATCTTAGAGCCAATATAAAGGAGAAAGTTGAAGATTAGAAAAGGAGAATTGATAATTCTGTGAATACTATATAGAGGTAACTCTCATCCTTATTATTCTCATAGATCAAATACTCTCAAGATATACTTTGTACAAAGATGCATACACTGAAGATACATCTATATCAGCTTTGCTCACATTAGAAGAGAGTCATCTAAAGAAGCCTTTAGTTTATTACACTTGTATTTTATAAAAGGTTTTTTCTCATGCTTACATAGATCAACTTCGGTGTTTAGTGTTGTGAGACCAGTTCTTGAACATTAAGTGTTAGGACTTTCCAATGAAGAGGAAGGTTCATAGTCTGTCCTATCAAGGTGTTGATCACAGATCATCTAAAATTCTGAACGTCTTACTAGTTAGGAAATTGGTTTAAGTTCTATGTGTCAGGCAAGCTTGTTTTAAGTCATGTTTGTCAGGAAAGATAAAGTCATGTGTGTTAGGAATTTGTAAAGTCCTGTGTGGTAGGCATTGGTGAAAGTCTTCTAAGTCAGGCAAGATAAGTCGTGTGTGTTAGGAAACTCTGTATAAGCCTTTTGTGTCAGGCCTCAGTTATAGAGGATTAAAATATCAAGGGGATCTTGAGTAGAAGATGTAGGGCAAGTGGACCGAACCTCTATAAATCCTTGTGTCCTTCACTTACTTACTTTTGTTGTTGTGTTTTTCATCGACACGTTGATACCTCTACTTTACAAGTGGTTTTCAAAAGTTAGCTTATCAACGCATTGGTAAGAATTTTCACAGTTTTGTTTTCAGACAAACAAGTGTTTTCAAGTGTTTTTAAAAGAAAACTCACCCCTCTGTTGTCTATATCTAGGACTACAGTTGGCACTAAGGGCTTATGTTGGGGTGGAGTAGGTTAAGGTGTTGCATATTGAGGCTTTGGGATTGTTAGGGCGCTCGAAGTAGAGGATTGGTCGAATTGGTTTGAGGACTTGGGTGGAGGATAAACTTAGTGTCTTCAATAAGATTACTAGTTCTTGGCTGAGAAGATAAAAAATGTTGGGATTAAAGTGTAAAATACTCAAAAGTATAAGAAATCATGTGTTATAAGACTCAAAATGAATATCATGGTATATAAATGTTTTAATCCAAATCATTGATTAATGTGGACTTATTTTTTAGCCACATTCATAGGAATTCGAAGGATATATGTTGAAGATGAAGAAGATGGAAACTCTCAGAAAATTACTTGATGAGTGTACAAACACGCATACATTTCCGGGGTGTTTGAGATGCAATTCTCACCATTTATGCCTATTTTATCATGTCATTAGTGTATTTTATCTATTATGTCTATCTTTTTCAAGATGCACATCTTAGAGGTGAAATTGGAGTTAAACGAGCATAAATTGGAGGTTCAGGATGGAAAATAGCAAAGTGCAGAGCATTGAAGATCATCATGAACTATATTGGAGAATTGAAGTCCAAGAGAAGAAGTTATCAGGGCCAAATTGCACAAATCAAGAAGTATAGTACAAAATTGCAAGGAGCCCGACGTTACTACCAGGGGCCAGTTAGGCACCTCAAACTGGCGCCACTCCATCAAGATTTGACGCTACCACCAGGCGCTAGTTAGACGCCTCAACTTGGCACCATTCATCAGCCCTGGCACCACATCTAGCACCTCCAAGGCATGACCAGGTGCTAGTCTGGGAGCAACCAGGTGCTGGTCAACGTGCCAGTTTAAGGTGCAACTTGTCACCATCCCTTTCGGTCAGCGCGGCGACGGAAGCCTGCGGTAGCGGTGCGGGGAGGGGGGTGACGTCAAAACGGAGGCCACATTGGTTTTCCGGACCCATGACCCGACCCGATATAACTTTCACCTATACTTAACACAATATTAGATTATGGAATCCTGATTATGCCAGAAATCTGCACTCGAAACGATCACAAACATATATACAAGCATCGCAGAATCATGCAGTATAAAGTTGAGCTCCGCTCAACACCAGATGCACCAGAAAGGAGCCCTGCCCCATCGCACTGGACAAGCACTCCCTGAGAAAAGTAAACATATACAAATATCAAGAAGCTGCAGAGCATAAAAGCAGAATAAGCCTCGAGATCCTACCTAACTACATGTGCATATGCATAATACACCTACAGAGCCAAAGTTTGCCAAAGTGGAAAACATACTATGCCTGAGTGATCGGTGTCGTCAAGAACACCAACGATCAGTTCGAGGTACTGCTGCTGCTGTTAAACATAAACAGAGGATTTAACCATTAGTCATATCATATGTGCTCACCCAGAATAGTTATAAACCAATAATAGGCTCAATCGAGACTACCCCCGAAACAGAAATAGAAACCACTCAAGAAGCTATGTGTACCTATAGTAAAAAAATCACAAAATGACCAGGTAGAGCTACTCCACGGGTCATGTACCACAAGCTCCTGAAAACATAGACATAAGGGGGGTGAGTACTCAAGAGGAACTCAGTAAGGGCTTAGGTAAGGGTAATGGTTTTAAAGAGCCAACCTGCATAAAAAGGGTTAGTATGCCATGTGCTAAACAATATATATAACTTAAATATTACATGGATAATGATATGCAAAATGACATGATATGCAATACAGGCATCCTGTCGGACGATAATACCACATGTCCTGAAGGACGGTAACCAAACCATCACATCCCATCAGACAGAAACAGATAAGTCCTGGGTGGACGCATACACATATAATGATAGCCCTGGTGTCATCAAAGCCCATTACAAGCGGGGTATAGAATAGCAGGTGCATGGTACCTGTGAGGGGCCTAGGTTCCCCTTAAAACTTTCGTTCTCCCAAAAGTGATCATCTAATGATCAATACATATCATAACCACATAATCGATCACCTAGTGATCACAGAATATCTCAATCGTAAGATTGGTTTTCCTGAGCTTGAAACCTGCATACCATTAACCTTACCATGTAACTAGCCCCGGGAGTCACCGGGCCCCACCCTCGATCCGAGAACTAGCATTAACTAACCCGATATACATACCAGTAGCCCAAAATGCATATAAAGAAAGTTGAACCATTACCTAACAAATACAAGCTTCACGTGGCAATCCGAGGCAACTTTGCACACTAATGAAAATCTGGTAGAAATTTAGTTGAATTCTAGCAATCCCAGCCACCAGAAATGACACTGAACAATGATACAACAAAAGGACTTAAGTAATCAATCCCTTACCCAAAATCCAATACACAAAGTAACCTCACAATTCGGCCAACTAGGAGAAATTATACTAACTACACAAAATGATACCAATTGTTCCCTTAATCATCAAATCAACTCACTTTCATCCAAAACTTATCAGTTAACATCAAACCAACACCCACCTTAGTGCCAAGGAACATTTTTAGCTAGGTGAAGGATAACATGTCCTGATAAGTTTCTTTAACAATTACCCCACCAATCAGGGTTCAAAGCAACCCTAAATCAATCCAATTACATACTTCATCAAAGAACATCCTTAAATTTATCCCTCTTAAAAATCAGCCAATTGAGGAACAAGTAAAGGAGGGAGTTCCAAGATGATTCCAAGCAAGAAAGATGTTATTAACCATCCATACAACTCCGTAGAAGCTTACTTCCAAGCCAATCTTCATCCATCATCAAACTCACATAGAACCCTAGTTACATGATGAAGAAATCGACTAACACTAGGGAACCAAATTGGAAAGCTTAACACCACTCCAAAGTACGCTCAAATTCAAGCTTACCTTGCATAAGAAGTTGAAGAACTAGGTGGAGTAAGAGCTCCTTGAAAATCAGCCTAGAAGGGAGAAGAAAGAACAAGTTTAAACTTTCACCAAATCTTGTTCCAACATGAAAATCTCTTGAGAATCAGCTTACCTTCTAAAATTCTTAAGCAAAACTTGAAGAGGTTGGTGGAATAAGGCTCCCTTAAAATTGGCCTAGGAGAAGAGAAGGAAGATGAATCTTAACCACCATTCAAACTTGTTTCCATGATGAAATACACAAGAAAATAAGATTACCTTCTTGATTTCTTGATCAAGTCTTGAAGAGAAGATGGAGAATTGGTGAAGAGATGAAGAACCCTAGGTGGTGGAGAACAGAAGAAGAAAACAAAGATGAAGGTGAAGAAGAAGAATGAACCGTAAATGAAGAAGAAAGAAAGAAGAAGACTTAGTAAAATTTCCCCTCTTTTCTCCTTTATCCTTTCTTTTTAATTCCCTTTCTTACTAATTACCACCCTTTTTCTCCTTATTTAATTTCCAAGACATGTTTAATAATATGACATGATTCCACTTTATCATCCTTAAATCACTTAAGGACACATGTAATCCACTTAAGATAATTATCTTTTACTTTTTGACTTCTCTTTTCTTCCCTTAATGCCGCCACTACCCCTTTCCTCTTGAGTGTCCATTTTTCTCTAAGTTTTCCAAAATGACCATTTTGCCTACCAAACTGAAATTTGGCAAAATGGCCTGGGATTCACATACTAAATCCAAAATGTGAAATCCCGTGGAAATGGACCTCAAATGAAGTCTTGGGACCTGATACTTAGAAGAAAACGTGCCCTGCATGTTCAAAATGGAGTCCCGGTATTACTAAATCCGACCCCCTGAATAAAATATTCTGGAAAAATTGTTATCATCCTGGAGTGGTATGTAACATCCTCTCCACTTAAGACTCTTGGTCCTCCGATAGTATCCTCAATGTCAGAACCATTTCTGAACATCCTTATCGAGCCTCAAATCATAAGTTAAGCGCAACGAAACAATTCTTGAGTACTGCCCTGAGGAACTGACCATTAGCAGCAACCTCGGACTAACTTCCTAAAAAGGAAGATCTACCGATACCTCATCATGATGAAGTTCGGTGCTGCGGACTAACCACCTTTATGTGGTAAAAACTAAATCTAAGAAATTCTCCTCAAACCTACCAATACAGAACATGTGGACACTTTAGTCTTAACTGCAAAACTATACAGGTACCAAAACGGATCATACCTTTAACAGATTCTAAACCCGAACTGTCATCGGAACAACGGACTAATATAATACAGAATAGAACACCTGAGTGGTGTAATACAAAACAAATGACAGGTATCTAGATCTTAAATCACAGACAAACTGAACATAGTCACAGAGTGACTATGTATCGCAGATGCCTCCCGAAAGGCACTCTCGAACCATGCCATACGATGTGGACCACTACCAGAGAGAATGGAGCTCAAAATTCCCACGTGATCTCATAGGACAAAATGACTCACAAGATACCATGTATCTTTAAATTCCGGATCTCAGAGTATTAGAAAACTGAACATACCAAACTTATCTCGAAAGGTGTTTGTGCATAACCAACATCGGCAACATCTGGTTGCCTCAACGATCTTTGATCCTAACTTGCACATACAAAATGTTACCATAACTTCACCCCAAATCGAAACACTTATGTGAGATGACACAATACAGAACAAAGTTGCAGTAGTATACTTCGAAACCACTCACTAGGTGGTGGTCAACAACTAACAAAAGAAGAACTCCCAGACAGCTTATCCCTTCCCAAGACAAGTTGCGGAGCTACACTCCCTAACTGAGTACCCTGAAATTCTAACTCGTAAATTCAAAACAAAAGGGTGGTAGACCGACCAACCTTATAATCTCAGCTTCCTTGGTACTGGAAATCTTCACCAGCAAGTAACCTTAATGTTTATTTTGCACTTCAGGAACAAGTCAAAACTTCATTAACACAACTTCTCAAACCAACTCTTAAAAAAGGTCCAAGTCCCTGATTTTCAAATCCTCTGAATGCTATACAACTACTGATCTCAAACTACCAACATAAAGTAGGAGATGTCAGAATGGAAGTGAATCCGTTCTAAAGTAAACTATGTAAACATGCTTTTCCTAAACAATATACGGTCTGCTAGTATCCAACTTAATAGTGCACTTCCAAAGCACTAACACTAACTTAGTTACTAGGCTGAGGTAACTGACGGGTGACTGGCATGAAAACCCTGAAACTTGGCACACCCAGTATGTCCACAAATGCATCTTGCGCCTCACATCGGAATTCCATCCCTCAGGGTGCATCTCGTTGCGCCCTGAGTCAGTTACCGGTATTTTAACCCGACAACCACAGATAGTACCGAGCCCTATAAGTAACTGGTACCCGCTAACACTTACTAAACTAATCTTGAACGTCTCATTAATCATTTTTGTAGTTTTGTAATTATTCTAATATCTTAAAGTTGATGTGGAATGCGAACGCTCTTCTCTGGATCATTTTATCGATTTATGAGTGTCATCCTTGCGTATGGCTCCTACGTATTCGTGTCAGTGTACTTGTTCTTCATATGAGCTTCTTCACCTCAGGTCTTTCGTATTGAGTTGTTATGAAATGTGATGGATCTGATTGGTGTCTTCTTCTCGATAGCTCAGCATCTTCTCCTTGGTAGCTTGGCATCTCCGTGTCGCTCGTTATCTTCAATTCTAAATCGTATGAGTCAGGATTTAATAATTTCCACTCGTATTCCTTACATATGAGTGCCTTGGTCCTTACTCACAGAAGAGGTAATGCACAGATCTTCTGTACATCTTGTCTCACTCAGAACCTACCTAATGTTGCGGTCGCTCATCCTAATGATTTTGCACTTATTGTCCTTCGGGCAGCACTCTATGAAACTATGGAAATGGATGCATCAGTATAGAATAGTGCATGAACAAAAACATCATTCTGAAATAATGTACCTTCTAGTGCTCCCTATTGGGCGGTCTCACCCCGATCAATCTAGAATACCCGTTCTGGTCAGGAATGGGGCTGAACTGGAAGAGGTGGTGGTGGAAGCTGTACTCTTGGCTGTTGGAACCCCAAGCCGCCCTGAGCTATACTGCACTCCTAGAGTGCATTGGCCTCGGCCCTCGGCTGAAAGTGATGTTGTCCTCTAATGTCCTTCCCTTGCGTCAGAGGGTAGTCTTTGATCCAATGCTCTGCAGACCCGCACCTGAGGCACTGGCCTAACTGGCAGTGGTACCCCGGGCCAGAGTGAAATTTACCACAGAGCTGGTAATGTCGCACTGTTCCCGCAGTACCCCTGCCCTTACCGTTTGGGCCTGATTTTCCGAACTTGCCAGCACCTCTGTTAGTTCCCTGTGGTCCCGAACCTCTCTCGCTGCTCTAGGGTCGGGAAGGTGCAACTCAGCTCTCTGTCTCCTTCATCTCAATCAGGAGGTCATTCTGCACAGCGTCATGATAAGATGTGATACACAGAGGTACCACATACCTCCTGATATCTGCTCGTAGGCCTCTGATAAATCTCTTGCCCTTCTCATCTTTCATACCATCATACTGGAGAATATACCGCACTAGCCTGTGAAATGCGTGCTCGTAATCAGTGACGGTCATGGTCCCCTGACTGAGGGTGTCAAACTCAACCTATCGGTGATCTCGGACAGCGTATCCGACCCATCACTCGTGAAATATGTGGGAGAACTCCTCCCACCTCATACCGGGATTTCACCATCCCCGCTGATCAAACCATGCACTACTCGAACCAGCCACCCCCTTCCACCAGTTATACGCTCGGTCGCGTAGGTTGAAGGTAGCTAGTGAAACCATCTCCTTGGACGGGTGGCCCAACCTCTCCAACAAATGGTCCATGTCTGAAAACCACAACTCAGCCGCCTCCAGCTCTCCATTGCCTGTGAATCTAGGGGGACCAAGGCGCTAGAAGTGCTCCATCAAAGTGACTCTGTAAGAACTTGTGACATGCTCAACTTGGGATCTCTGGGCCCTATGGGTGGCTCAGAATCATCATCGTCCATGTCCCGGTGGTGACGGTCAGACTATCAATCTCCACCATCTCGGTAATGGTCCTGTATGGAATGGTCGGACCTGACCTCCGACCACACCCCTCGAGCGCAGGGGTGTCTCCTCTGCTCATCATCTGAAACTAAATCTGACTGATAGTTCCGGGAGTAAGTGTGGTGGTGCGGGTATCAACATGCACCGGCTCGGTAGCCGTATCCTCTGACCAATCACCCAAACTATCCTGAACCTGCGCGTCAACCTGTACTTGCGGGTCACTCTAACCTCCCTCAACCCAGACACTGTTCAGGACTGTACTTATCTATCCCAGTATCTGCAGCAAGCTCTCTGGAGTAGGCTGCTACGGAGGGGGACCTGGCTGGGGCTGTGGTTACCTCGGCATCCGTCTCCTCCTTCCCTAGTTCTCAGAAGGAGCAGGATTTGTATCCCTAATATTAGGATACAAATCTCATTGTCGAGGAGTATTCACCATATCTGAAATTCCACAATAAAAGAAAGAGGACAACATAACGGTTAACTATCTGACAAAAGCAAGCAGCAGTATTCCTAATAGCTCTGTAGTGTAGATGCAATATATGATGCAAATTATCTAACCAGAACATAGAATCAGATCATATCAGGCAATCATAAATCAAATCAGAAACTCCATTTCTTGCTTGCCTAATGCAAATTCAGATGTCCATATCCTTAATGGACAAGTTATGTGCGGTTCCCAACTTACTAAAAACAAACCTAATCTTTAACTATGCTAAGCATGTTTAGACTTACTGCCCGTAGTCCCACCTCCTGTTCCAAGGTAGTTCTCGTAAGGTGGCCAGCTTCAGTACTGAACTATCCTAGAACTAACAGTGGAACAGAGGGCTTACCTGCCCAAACACACCTAACATAAGTTCTGAAGACTGCTTCAGATAACCTAAGCTCTGATACCAAGTTTTCACCACCCTTCCCAGCCGGCGTGGTAATGGAAGCATGCGGAAGCGGTAGCGGTGCGGGGAGGGGGCGGTGATGTCAGAATGGAGGCCACATTGGTTTGGTGGACCCATAACCCGGCCTGATATAAATTTCAC
>JBBYHH010596704.1:0-10621 GCA_038382905.1 Daphne laureola
TAGGTAAGGGGCTTAATTCTCTTAATATGCGTTGTAGTTTACTCCATGCATATTAGGTCAATTAAGGGCTAGTACTCAGGTCGAGGGTGGGGCCCAGTGACTCTCGGGGCTAGTTCTACGGTAAGGTTTTACACGTGCGGGTTTTGGTTTTCTTTTAAGCTCGGAGAGTACTATTCCTCTAATCACGATGACCATGAGACGTATTGAAAGATATACATAGATATGTGGTCAAAGTGAGACCACGCGACAGGTTATATAAAGATGTACACTCTACCCATGTACCTTGCGACAGTTGTTACTAAATCTCGATCTGCGGGCTGTCGATAGTGAGAACTCGTGTGAGCCGGCGTGCCACCGGGGGATATTCGAATATTACATCATTCGGGACGGACAGAGCATACATCCTTCGGGATGGACAATGCATATCATTTTATGGCATATCATTATACCATATTATATTAGGTTGTATATAACTGCTAGTCATCGCATACTAACCTTTTATGCAGGTAAACGTTTTTAAAATACGTAATTCCTTACATAACCTCTTACTGAGTACCTCTCGAGGACTCACCCTCACTATATCAATATTTTTAGGAGACCCTGGTAACAGGCCTGCGGAGTAGATTCGTTAAGGCATAGTTGTTATATTGTTTACCAGAGGTACGTGGGAACTCCTTGACAATCATTTTGATTAGTGGGGAAGTCTCGATAGAGATTGTTATAGTGGTATTTAAATTATGACTGAGCACACATTAGGATTTAATAACGGTTGAACTTCATTGTCTATGTTTAGCAACAGCAGAAATACTTTGGCGTGATAGTCGGTTGTTGACCCTGACTACCCGACTCAGTACGTATTCGAAACATTGGCTAGACTCGGCTCTGCAGTAGTAAAATATGCATAATTAATTAGACTTTATTACGGACTGTATCATATTTTATCAGGGAGTTCTCGCCCAACGAAGTGGGCGGGCCTCCTCGCCGATGTATTTGTGTTGAGCAGAACTCAACTCTTATCTTGCTTATGCGCGATTTATCGTAAAACCACTAACGTGTTTCAGGTGCAGGTTTAAGGTTGGTTAGGAATGCCTTAAAACCTATTAAACGCATTAGAATAGAGAACTTAAGAAAAAACTTTTACAAGACCGGGTTTTGGGTTCGCTACAACTTAGAAATCCTCCATACGACATCGACCGCCGCCACCGGCCCCATCGGCCGTCTTTCTTACCAAGCTTCTGCGGCGCCGGGCGCGGGGTGGTGGTGATATTTCGGATCTTAGGTGAATGAAAACGGTACCAACCCTTATCATGGGTTGCCTCAAAGAACTTCTCTACAGCTTCACTGCTCGTAAAGTTAACAAAGGCGTAACCTTTGTTCCACTTAGACCTCCAAGTAAACAAACAAACAAACAAACAAACAAACAAACAAACAAACACATCATTAATTAATTAATACTTACAAAACAATACTACAAATTACATTGTTTTCTCATAGCTAAATCCGTGCAAACCTTTGGACGATACTTAGGAATGTACGTTCCATTTCGGCATCCTTTACAAACCCAATTGTCCACGATTTTCTCTGGTAATTCTCTCATACCCAATGTCAAGACAAATTTCTAGGGTAATTCTCTTAAACCCAATTGTCCACGATTTTTCTAGGGTAATCCTCTAATACCCAATGTCAGGACAGATTGCACAATGGATGAGCTAAAATGCAAGAATCTTTCTTTTGAGTGAATTTCTTCAGACCCATCAAGTGTTTTGAACTCACCAGTTATCACATATCTTGAGGGAACCCCATCTTTGTAGACAAAACAATAACTTTCTGCAATTTTCTAGTTCTTAAGCTCAGGCTTTGACATTTTCATTAGTTGGTATTGGTTTTGAAAATAATGATTAAAGGTGTCGGAATCTAGAGAGAGATATAATTCCAGTTAAAATAAATATGCACGTACAATTAACTAATTAATAGAAATATATATATATATATATATATATGTGTACTTAATTATACCTGTAGCATATCAGATATTCCGGATCTTAGGTGAATTAAAACGGTACCAACCCTTTCAGCCATTGCTAGGCCATGACTACAGTTGTCTCTGTCCATTTGAGTCATGGCTAGCATATCTGATGGTTTAAGGTTGGCAGGTATAGCATCACAAATTGGCATGGTTTTGAAAACAATTATAGGGTAAATTACAAAGACCCTCCCTCAGATTTTGTGAAACTTTTAGTTTGCCCCCTCTATTTTAAACAATATGCAGTTACTTGTGTGAGGTTTAGTGAAACCTTCAGTTACCTTCCTTGAGTGTTTGTGGTGTTAGTTGACTTTAAGAATTTTAAGGTTAACTACTCTTATTATCACTAATATATCTAACATTAACACTTCAAACCTAAGATTTCATTTCTCTCATTTCTCCCTCCCCAACCGGCCACCCTGTTTAGCCGTCGTTATCCCCTGATCACCACCATGATGCAGACTAGCTTAGGTTAAAGAAACCAAGGCGAATCCATACCATTGCGACACAGGTGAGCTCTGACTATCTTTTAACTGTTTTGGAGCCGGTTAGAGTAATTACTGCTAAAATGTTTAAGAGTCAACTAACAACATAAATGGTCAAGGATAGTAACTGAAGGTTTCACTAAACCTCAGGGGGGTAACTGCATATTTTTTAAAATAGAGGTGGTAAACTGAAAATTTCACCAAACCTCAGGGTTTTTTTTTGTGATTTACCCAATATTACATTAAGCACTAAAAATATAATAAACAAAACAAATTTTTGAACAAATAAATCAAGTGGTTTAAATTGAGAGACAATAAAGCACTATGTGATTATTTTTATACTATCTCTTCATCTTTAGTTTGATGTCGTGTGAAGTGTTACAATCACCTCTAATGAATAGTAATTTTCCGGGAAGAATTGTCCGAAGGTCAAATTTCACTATTTTCGGGACTCAGTTTTAAACGTGCAGGAATATTTTTTCTAATGATTCTCATGTCCCGGGAATGAATTTGGGGGTTCATTCAATGAGATTTCACACTTTTAAGATGGACCGTGAGTCCCAGGCGATTTTGGAAAAATTCAGTTTCAGAGGGCAAAATGGTCATTTTGGAAAAGGGGATGAAAATGCCCTCTAATTCTAATTATTTGTGGCTGCCGAATTTTGCTTGCTATGAAGACTTTATGGTAGAGTGAAGTGTTGGACAAGGGATGATGATGACTTTTGCTGTAAGAAGTTGGTTCTTATCTTTTCCATTTCATTATACCATTTACATCTATCTCACCCTCACTCACTCATACAAACTGGCCAGCATCATCCTCTCACTACCAAACATTTCCTCTTCATTTTCTCCAAGTCTTCCACCTCATTCTTGAGCAAATCTTCACTAAACATCCATCAAGTTGCAAGATTTCTTAAGGTGAAGTTGTTCTCTTGAAAGGATCATCAAGAAAATAAGTTTAGAAGTTGAGCAACACCATATCTCCTTCTTTTCTTGGCTAGCCGAATTCTTGGGAGATTCTCTTGAAGAATTTTCATCAGCATCTTCATCAAACCTTCAAATGATAAGAAGGTAAATTCATGTTCTTGAGTACTTCAAAGTTTCATCAAGTTTGGAAGCTTAAAAATTCTCATTCCTCTTTTATTCTTCTAGGCCGAAAACTCTAAGGAATTTCTTGGGCAAAAAGTGTTCAAGAATTCATCAAGAAAAGCTCAAGGTGAGCTTGTCTTAAAGGTTGTTTCAAGATGAAACTAAGTATGAAAAGTGTTAAGCTCATCCTCTCTATTTTTCTTCTAGAGGCTGAAATTCAAGAGGGATTTTTGGAAAATCTCTAAAAGGATTTCTTGGAAATTGCTTGAGGTAAGCATAAATTTATGGTTGTTATGGAGTAGTATAAAGAATTACTACAAGTTTCCATGAAGATTGGATATTTTGATGGATTTTTTTTGAAGTAGTGTAATGTTCAAAGTATGTTGGAAATTTAATTTGATGCTTGATTCATGTTCTTGGGTGAATTTGGAGCATGTTTAATACTTGGAACCATGCTTGAATCATTTTGGAAGTAGAAGTTGAGTTATGGCCAAAATTATGGATTTTTGTCCAAAAATTAGATTTAAGTTGAAACAAGTGTTAATATGTGTTCTTGGGTAGTTTTTGAACATGTTTAATACTTGAAGTTAAGTTAAAATCATCATGGATGTTGGTGTGAGGTTGAGGTCGAAAGTTATGATGATTTAGTGTTGATGTTCTTTGTGAAATTGTTGAAGTATGCTGGTTATGTGATGATTTGATGCATGAATGTTGTGTTAAAAAATTGAAGAAAAATCTTGGGTGAAGTTTGAGTGTTTGGCCGAAAGTTTAGGATGAATTTTGGTGAAGAAATTGTTTGTGAAACTATTATTTCATGTTGGAATAATGTTGATAAGAACATTTAACGAAGTTGGTGAAAGTTTGGAGAAGAAAAACATTTTTGGCAAAAGTTGAAAGTTTAGGCCGAAAATGGAAAATTATGGAAAGTTGGGGTTGTTTATGAGAAATTATTAAGTTTGGTGAAAATGAGCTATTTTGGTAATTAAAAAAAGTTTTGTCACTTTTTAAAAGTTTGGGTCCAAAATGGATAATTTTGGAAAAGTTGGTGTAACTTAGCAATTAGTGACAAAGTAAGTGAAATTAAGCTCATTTAAAGTTAAGGTGAAAATTTGACAATTTTTTCGTAAGTTTGTCATTTTATGAAAATATGGGACGAAATGCAAATCTTGGGAAAGATTAAATAAGAATTGGTAAGAAGTGAAAAATAATGTGAAACTTAGCGTTTTTGAACCTAAGTGTGAATTTGGGGGGCATTTTGGTAAATTTGACCAGGTTATAGAAATTTGGGTAAGTTTAAGGACTTCATGTGTAATAAGAGAGAATAATGTGAAACTTAGCTTTTTAAAAGCTAAGTGTGGAATTTGGAAACATATAAGTGGATTTGGGCCACTTTATATGAAGCTGGACCCAAATTACAAATTGGGTAAAAGTATAAGCGATATGTTGGTAATTATTGGTAAAAGAAGTAAAAGTGAATTTCTTTAAGGTAAAGTGTAATAATTGGCAACTTTTGGTAAGTTGACCACTTTTTATGATTTGGGCCAAAATTGAACATTTTGGCAAAGTTCAAGGACTAAGTTAAAAATTACTCAAAAAGGTTGTTTATGAGATGCTTAGGTGGTAATTAAGTAAGTTTATAAGTTGGTTTGACCAAATTGGTTAACTGGTTGACTTTTGTTGATATGTATATTAGGATTGAAGTTTCAAATCCTAATTAGTTGTGTATGTGTTTAATGTGTTGTCTGGTGGCTGTGGACCGCAGGAGATGTTATTACCAGGTTATCGCGTTATGGTTATATCATCATTAGGTAAGATGTTTAACTTTTTTAATATGTGTTGCAGTTTATCTTCATGCATATTAGGTTAGTTAATGGATAGTACTCGGGCTGAGGGTGGAGCCCAGTGAGTCCCGGGGCTAGTTACAAGGTAAGGTTATCGGATGCAGGTTTTTAAGCTTGGGAAAACCGATCTACGGATCGAGACCGTCCCCTGATCAGACCGATCATGGAGAGACAGAAGATTTGATAAAGGTCTTTTATGACCAGCTGACAGTTTCGGGGAGTGCACCCATCATGTTGGTACCATGCAGACGTTTCTAAAACCTCAAACGGAAATGGCTTATTGCCACCGGAGGGCTGTCAAATCCGTTGAACCGTCGTGCCGCGAAGAGATATTGTTCCACCCACCACCCTTCGGGATGAGCTAGGTGAAGACGTCCGACGAGACGTAAAATCGAGTATTCATAACATTTGCATTTCATTAACCATGTGATATTAGGATTGTATATATATCTATATTGTTAGTACATTGCTCTCTAACCTTTTATGCAGAGGTTTTCAAAGGAAAACTGTGATCCTTACCTACTCCCTTACTGAGTTCCTCTCAAGGACTCACCCCCTACTATCTCCATATTTTTCAAGAGCGACTGGTATACGACCCGCAGGATAGCTCCGCCTGGTCGATAGTGAGTATGTACTTAAGGTACACAAGTGTTCATTGATTGACTTCTGATTGTGAATAGGGGTAGTCTCCATTGAGAAGCATAGATTGTTGATATATACTAGGGTGAGCACGATTATGTTTGACTAACGGTTTAACTTTCCTGATTGTGTTTAGCAGCAGCAGCAGTATCTTATGTGATCGTCAGAGTCTTGTCGACCCGATCACGCAAGCATAGTGAGTATATTCTATATGGGTTAATTCGGGCTCTATAGATGTATCATGCATATGTAGTTAGATAGCATTATTCTTATTGCTATAGTGGGTTGTATATTTTTATCTTCTCGGGGAGTACTTGCCCAATGAAATGGACAGGACTCCTTTCTGGTGCATCTGGTGTTGAGCGGAGCTCAACTATATATATATGCTATAATATTACGCGATTTTCCATAAAGTGCTAACATGTTTTTGGGTGCAGGTTTAAGATGTAATTAGAAAGCCGTAAAAACTTATAATGCGCTAATAAATTAGAACTAAGCAATGAAGTTTAATCAAGTAAGTAGAAAAAATTTAAGGGCCGGGTTTTGGGTCCGCAAAACCTTAAGTAGGTTTAGTATCGACGTTGCCACAGTCTCACAGATAAAACAAACTCTCACAGCTATCATTCACAAAATTGTTATCATCATGAAGATCATCTACAAAAAGCTTTGACAATCACCAGAGAGTTCATCATCAGAGATCCCTTTCTATTCTCAACATCTCAAACTTATATGAGGCTATCTCGCTAGAGCGTATATAGATCAACTATAGTATTTGGTGGTGATAGACCAGTTCTTCATCACTGATTAAGTGATACATCCCAAGGAAGAGGAAGGTTGATAAGATACTCTATCAATGCGTTCATCTAGCGTTACTGTCTACATTCTAAGTCCTGTTAGTCAGGCAACCTTGGTGTAAAATATTGTGTGTTAGGCAGCCATTGTACAAAGTCCTATTAGTCAGGCAATAGTTAAGTCTTATTAGTCAGGCAATTGGTTAAGTCCTGTTAGTCAGGCAATTGGTGTAAAGTCCTATGTGTCAGGCAACCTTGTTCAAGTCTTCTATGTCAGGCAGTCTGTATAAGCCCTATGTGTCAGGCCTCAGTTCTAGCAGAGAAAATCTCAAGTGTAACTTGACTAGAGGACATAGGTCAAGTTGACCAAACCTCTATAAATCTTTGTGTCATTCTCTCTTCTACACACTTCTATCAGTGCACACTATCAACACATTGATACCTTGCTACTACAATCATACTCAACTCTGACTTATCAACGTGTTGATCAGAGGGTTTTGATTGAAAAGCCAAATGTTTTAGAGTTTTGTAAAGAGCAATTCACCCCCCTCTTGGCAATACTTGGGTCTATAATTGGTATCAGAGTAGGGTTTTGTTTTGTGAAGAATCTTGCAGTTTAAAGATAAAATCAGATGGCCAACACATCCATGTATGAAGGACAGAGTACAACCAAGCCTCCACTCTTTGACGCCAAAAATTTCAAATGGTGGAAGAACAGAATTAGGATTCACATCCAATCTATTGACTTCTCCATATGGAGATACATCATCACTGGAAACCATATTCCTACCAAGAAGAATGCTGAAGGAATTGGAGAACCAAAGGCATATGCTGAATATGGCAGAGAAGATGATCGGATCTGCACACTAAATGCCAAGGCTATCAACATCCTCCACTATGCAATGACTACTGATTAATACAATCTTATCTCTTCATGTGATAGTGCACATGACATCTGGAACAATCTCCTAGTCACATATGAAGGTATTGCACAAGTCAAGGTCACCAAGAAGCATATGCTGGTAAGAGCATATGAGTTGTTTACAAGAGAGCCCAACGGGAGCATTGGATACATGTTTAAGAGGTTCAATGAGATACTCATACCTCTCAAGAAACTAGGCAAAAGATATACAAATGAAGAGCTAGTCAGGAAGGTCCTATGGAGTCTACCTCATAGTTGGAGAACCATTGTAGAAGTAATCAATGAAGGTGGAAGAATGGAAACACTCACAATAGATGAGTTGTTTGGAAAGCTGGTCACCTATGAAATGAAGGTAAGAGAGGATGAAAGAATCATCAATAAGGGAAAGAACATTTCCCTGAAAGTTCAAGAGCATCCTCAATCTGACAAAGAGGATAGTGTAGATGAAGCAGCTCTCATTGCAAGGAAGTTCATAAAGTACTTCAAATCCAAGAGCAGAGATACTGATAGAGAGAAGAAAGATGAAAGAAACTCCTCAAAGGTGCCAATCTTCTACAAATACAATGAAAGAGGACACATAGCCCCTGACTGTTCACGACATGAAAAGAAGAACAAAAAGGAGAACAAACCTTTCAAGAAAAAGACTGAATAGAAGATGATGGGTGCTTGGAGTGGCAGTGATGGTTCATCAAATGAATCATCATCAGATGGTGAAAATGAAGCAAACATCTTCTTCATAGCCCAAGAAGATGATGTGGAATGCATTTGTTCAACCTAAAGTTCATCAAGCACAGATAGCTACTATCAACGCATTGATGACCATGAAGATGAGGTAACTGAACTTACTTAAATCTATCAAGAGTATGAGTCTTTAGTATTTAGATAAAAGTTTGAGAAAAGTAATTTTCTAAAAGAAGTGACAAGTCTAAAGGCTAAAAATGAAAGGCTTTTAACTATTTTGAAAAAGTTTACTGGTAGTGAAAAGAACTTAGATCTTCTATTAGGGAATCAAAGAACTGTTTGTAACAAAACAGGTCTTGGTTATCAGAAAGAGAAGAAGCAAGCAGTTTTGAAAAATAAGTTTTCAAAGTCCACTCTTGTAACTTGCCAAGTCTGTCATAGGAAAGATCATTCCTCACTAGACTATTTGTTTAGGAACCAAAGTGTGATTAAAGGACTACATCAAGTTTGGGTAATCAAGAAGATCCCAGACAAGGGAGGACCCAAGGGTTGGGTTCTGAAAGAGAGTTAAACTGCTATTCAAAAAGAAGAGAGCAGGAAGGGAGAAAGAGACTCAAGCAGGATCTGAGTCACTAGTTGTTTCTTTCAAACAAGCAACAACTTACCTTATTTCTTGATTTCACATGTTCTACATGGAATATCAATTTTTGGGGAATCACAAAGTTTGCTGCAAAGGCTTGCTTAGAAAGTAAAACCCCCAAGGTAAGTAAAATTATATCCATTGCTTGAATGGATATTAGAATTATGTATTATGGAAATAAATTTCATAATTATACAATTTGTCCTGTGTAGATTAATTTTGGTGCTAAATCATATGAGACATTAGGGAAATTAAAAGAGTTAAAACTAGGTTAGTAGTTGAAAGGATAGGATATTGAGATTGCTATCAACATGTTGATAACAAACTCAAAAGTTAGAATTTTTACCGTTATATTTTCTTACCGTTGAACAAAATCAACTGGAATGGTAAACAAATCCTCCCCTCCTTAGGTATAAAAGGGCAATCCTTTGAAAGAAGGAAGCTTGCATTTGATTGAGCAATTGCAATCTCTTCCTTTGTGAAAGAAATCAAGAGATCCTCTTTTCTTTCAAAAGCCTTACCTTTCTTCGATAGTCTTGACCTAGCCTCTCTACTCCCTATATATAATCCCTTTCTCTTAGACCGTTCTTTCTCTCATAATCTAAGACCTTCTAAAGCTTTCTTTAGTTTACCTTTGTTACTCTCTCAAGCTCTCAAATGGTCGATCCTAACCAAACCTTCAATGGCGTGCTCTCTACACTCTCTAAAAAAGGCCCTATTCCTGAGGTGGTTAGATATTTTTCAGTCCATCCTCCTTCACCTTCTTATACTCCTCTACTCTTCCTAACCAGTCCCGAGTCTCATCAAGAGCCTCGAAATGAAGAAATGGTTGCAACAGACTAGGTGAATCAACATGTTGATACAAGCTCAGATCAATGCATTCATTCAAAAGCTCAAACTCAAGAGGTCAACCCTGCAGCAACAGAGGCTATCGCCACTATAGAGAAGTAAGCTTACAAATCTCAAGAGAAACCTCCATCTTCATAAAGAAACTTTACTCCTCTCACCTAAAACAAAATACTAGATCTCTCTTCAACCTCTCCTCCTGTCAAAAGCCTCACCTCTTTCTCAAGAAAGAGAATAAGATCTCAGGTAGTCACAATTCCTTCCCTTTCTGCTCATAATGAATCTTTAGAACTCCTAGCCTATACTATTTAAGCCTTAGGCTAGCCAGTAGAAGACACTACTATGTCAAAAGAGAAGAGAAAAGAAGAGTCTGTTAGAATCTACACTATTCAAGGCTTAGGCTATCTAGTAGTAGTAGCTAGTAGTAGCTAGTAGTATTAGTAGCTAGTAGTAGGTAGTAGTAGTTGATGAATGTACAAACACTCACATATTTCTGGGGTGTTTAAGACACAATTCTTATCATTTATGATTGATTTATCATGACTTAGGTGCATTTTACTTTTAACTATCCAAATCTTACAGGATGCATGTTACCACCCGCCTTGGACCCTTGGTAGAATTTATTATTTCTCACTATGTAATTTTGCCAGGAATTGATTCTGTA
>JBBYHH010596815.1:0-10620 GCA_038382905.1 Daphne laureola
GAATTTCGGTCAAGAATGGGAGGTTTGGGAGTTTGGGGAAGGTTGGGGTCGAGCTTCGCAGAGCCGGAGGTTGAAGACGAAGTGAGTTATGTTTTTTTCTCCAACTGGTTTCGGGTTTAAAGCCCATTTATTTTTCGTTCCCAGGGGTTTCGGGTGATCGCCCGTGACCTGCGTCCCGTAGCCCGCCAGTCACCCATGCCCATGTCCTGCACATTTTGGGAGTCAGGCGATCGCCCGTGTTGGCGTTCCACTCACCCGGCGTTCGCCTGAGCCCCTCCCCTGGGCCTCCTTAGAGTGCAGGCGATCGCCCGCTTCTAGCGGCGAGTCGCCCGCCACTCGCCCGGGCGCCTGCCCATTTTTAACTTCCAGGTTCTAAGCGCAGGCAATCGCTCTCCATTTGTCATGCATCGCCCGGGGTTCACCCGGACCACCTGACCTTGTACAACCTGTTTCTTCCACTACACTTAACCAAAACACTTAAAACACAATTATCCATCAACCCATTAACAAACAAACAATAACATGCGATAAACATTACCTGAAACACAATTCAAACTTAGAAATTAACCTTCACCAAATACCTTAATCCTTTAATTCAATCTTCAATCAACGAAATGACTTGACCATCGGCTACTGTACGTCGGAGAATCATTGCTGGACCACGGTGGCTGTAACAGTCACTGGGTCCCACCCTCTGCCTGAGGCTAGCTTCAACCAACCCAAATAGCATTAAGCATCCCAATGATGCATATTCAAGAAGGTTGAGCCCTTACCTGACAATCTGTGACCAATATTGTGCTTTCCTGAAGCAACCCGATCAACCTGAAAATCCAGCAACATTCTGATCGTATTTCCGCAGCCCAGACAGAAAATATAGCTGAACAACCACACAACAATAGAAGAAAAGTTCATAAACCATCAATCATTATTCATCACATAAAGAAGGTTAACTTAACCTTCATCTAAATCGGCCATATCAACAGAAAATGATCAAGCATTCAAATCGCTACCAAAGATACTTATAACATTTCGGACACTCATAATTCAATCCCATTTTAACTATAAGTCAACATTTATCAAAGAACCTAAACTTGGTTCATTCACCTTCACTTTCGGCCATAATAAGAAATTAAGGCAATCATGCCAAACTTTTCCAACCAATCATGCCAAACTTTTCCAAATATCCATATAACGACTTAGTAGTTCAAATTCAATTCCATTCCATTGCTAATCCATCATTTATCAAACAATTGCAAATTTAATCTTTAACTTTTCAATTCGGCCATAACATGCAAAGTGGTAAACCAACCTTAAAACATACCACTAAAATCCATATTTCCACTTTGGAACCCATTTTCATTACAAATCACTAAAATCTCATATTCACATTAACTTGCCATAAATCACCATTTAACAACAACCTTTAGCCATTTGACCATTTCGGCCCTAATCATGAGAATTGAGCAATTCATATCAACATAGACAATCATACAATTAATAAGGAATTAAATTTCTTCATTTCATTTTTTCTACTTTCTGACACTTAGAAACGTTTCTATTTTCCGGCCACTTTCTGAAAAAGTGCTCAAACTTCCCAAATCTCTTCCATTCTTCCCTTAACCTTCAAGAACAATCAATTCCATCATTACTTATCAAATAACATCATTTAACATCAACTTTTCCTCACTTGAACATTTCAGCTCTAACTTTGAAAAGTGAGCAATACTTATCTAATTTCTCTACAATTTCATTTACACACAAAGTACCTCACTTTAACACCATCCATGATCAAACATCTAACTTTCACAAACAATCCTCAGCCTTTTTCCACACTTTCAATTTCGGCCTCAACTTGTAAAATGAGCATATGCTTGTCAATCTTTCTTACCATTCAATTTATGCATAAAGTACCTTACTTTAACATCATCCATCAACAAACATTCAATTTCCATCAACACACATCAACCTTAAACCCTTATGCATAATTCGGCCAAGTTGAGAAAATATGGCATATTTTACTTCCTTTACATGCTTTCATCCAATTAGGATCCTAAACACCTAAAAAAACCATCAAACATAAACATTTCATGTTTTGAACACCAACTTCCATTTTCTTTCTCAATTTCGGCCCAACTCTAAAACTATCCATACCATATTTTCTTCATACTTTTAACATCAATTTAGGAGCTCAAAAACACCCATAAATCATAGCAATTAAAACTTTTAACAATGAATCACACACTTTAAATTCATGCATTAATTTCGGCCCATTTCCAAAAATGGCCATCCCTTGTGATTCAATACTAACTCCAAGCATTAAAAGTGTTCATAATCCACCCTAGAACACATTAAAAACAACATTTCAATTTTGGATCAACTTTGATCAACTTTGACCAACTTTGACCAACATTGACCATAACATATCTTGATGATTTAAGGTTAATTACCAACATGAAATGTGTTCATAATCATCCTAACAACACTTTAGAACCATCATTTCATCTCATTAATTTATAAATCATGAAATCACATTTCACCCAAATTCACCCTTTCTTGAACATTTGAATCAAGAGAAGGAATGAAGTAATGGTGATGCTCCAACCATTAAACATACTCATAATCAACCCAATAACACTTTAACATCACAAATCAAGCCATTTTTCAAGATTGAAATTTGAGTTCAAGAACACATGAACCCTAACTTTCCAATTCCTACCAATCAACATGAAATAGGTAGGAAAGATTCATAACACTTCACAAACACCATTATGTCAAGCTCACCTTAATAAATTCTTGAAAAACAATCACCCAAATCAAAGTTGTTACAGTCACCACTGAATTTCGGGATATTTTGTATAATTTCACATTCAGGGGCAAAATGGTCATCTTAAGGGAGATGCACAATTAAATTCAAAAAAATGTAAAGTGGTAGCTAGTATGAAGAAAAGGAAGGAAGAAAATAGAAAGGTATGTCATGTTATGTTATGTTTTATTACATAATGTGTTACAATTATTAAGTAGTGGATGACAAGTGTCACACTTTTGTGGTTTAAGGAAAGATCATTCAAGTGTTAAATTGTGGTAGTAAATAATTGGAAGGAAATGGACATTAAATGGAAGTATAAGTTAGAATATTAAGTTGGAATTGATGGAAGGTAAATGAAAAAGGCATTTTGGGTTAGTATGTGAATTTTGGGCCGTTTTTCCAAAAAATGATCCTGGAGGATAAAACGGTCATTTTAAAAAATTGGACAAAACTGGAATTACGTTGGAAACATAATTATGATGAGTTAAGTGGATTGGATATTTAAATGGGAGAAATATGAGTGAGTAAGTTGTAAGAAAAGAAAGAAAAGGGAGTAAAATGAAATAAGTTTATATTATATACTTAGTATGATATGAAATATTTCATAATATCAAAGTTCATCTCTCTCTCTTCTCTCTTACTACCCCTGGCTCCCCCCTCTCCTTCACCATCTCTTGCTCAAAATCATCCACAAATCTTCTTCTTAAAGCTCCCAAATTTGAAGGTATAAGTTGTTTCATGAAGGATTCACTGTAGAATCAAGGTTGGAAGTTGAAATTTGGCTCATCTCCTCTCCCTTCACCTTGGCCAAATTTACAGGGCTTCCATGAGAAAGTGATTTTCTTCAAATTGCTTCAAGAATAGAGCAAGGTGAGCATGAATTAAGCTTTATTTGAAGTTGGATTCATCTCTCTTATTCAATTCCATCATTTGAATGGACTAAAAAAGCTACGGTTCTTGATGTTCTTGATGGAAATTTGGGGGAAGCTTTAATTGATTCCAAATTAATGTTCTTAGGTGGTATTAAAGCATCTTTAATACTTGGAGTAATGCTCAATTCATTGTGAATCTATGATCTATGGTTTAAGGCCAAAATTGAGGTTGAGCATTAAGGTGTTGAATTGAGTAGAAGTAAAGGTTTAAATATGTTCTTGGGTTATTTCTTAACAACTTTTATGCTTGGAATAAGTTGAGAATCAATATGGAGGACGGTGTTCATGCTTTGGCCGAATTGTGTTGTGAATTTTAAAAGTAGTAATTCAGTGTTAATTGTGTGAATTGCTATGAATTAGGGGTGTTTAGGAACTCCTAAGTGAGTGAAAAATGTATGAAGAAAAGTTGGGATGGTTGGTTTTGAAGTTGAGGCCAAAATTGATGTTGGTTTTAAAGGTTGAGGATTGATGTGGATTTGTCTATGGATGATGTTATTTAGGAGTTTAGGAGTGTAATTTGATGAAAGCATGAGAAGGAAATGTAGGTTGCCATGTTTTCTATTTTTTGGCTGAAATATTGGAAAGTTTTAAGGTTGATGATTAGTTGATGAAAAGTGAGATGTTTGATGATAATTATGGCTAAAGTAGGGCATTTTATGGATAAGTGAAATGGTAGGAAAGTTCGGACAAATGTATACCCATTTCCAAATTGAGGCCGAATTGTTAAGGGTTGGAAAAGATGGGCAGTGTTTGTGAAAAGTTGGATATTTAATCATGGATGATGTTAAAGTTGGTTATTAAGTAAGTAAATGAAGTTGTAGAGAAATTGGATAAGTTTTGGGCCATTTTGGAAAGGTTGGCCGAATTTGAACATAGTTGAAAAGTTAAGGATTTCTTGTGGGAAGTTGAATGTTATTTGATGATTGTTGTTACACTTAGGTAAGTTGCTTGTAAAAGAAGTTACGTTGAATTTGGACAAGGATTGGCCAATTTGTAAGTTTTGGGCCGAAATGTAAAGTGAAGAAAAGGTTAAGTTTAAGTGATGTTGTTTGCTAAGTTCAGATGAAATTAGTTGTTTTGAAAGGTTAAGGGTATAATGGGAAAGAATTGGTAAATTCTGGCAGTTTTTCAAAAGTGGCCAGAAAATGAGAAATTGCTTAAGTGTTGGAAAAGTAAAAAAGTCAAATGCAGGAATTTAATTCCTTACTACTTGTACTGTTGTTTAGAGGTGTCGTGAGTTACCGGGGCATGAAAGGAAGGGCTAACGGGAAGGTTAACGGGAAATTGATCGGAAAGGATTCTACGCTTATTATTCACCATGTAAGGGTTCAACTTTCTTTATATGCACTCTGGTTTATTGGTATGCATATCGGGTAACTTGAGGCTAGTTCTCAGGCCGAGGGTAGGGCCCCGTGACTCTTGAGGGTAGTTCTATTGTAAGGATAGAGGCGTGCAGCTACTCAAGTGCAGGACTTATAGCTCCCTTATGAAGATGTTCTACGATCACAAGGTGGTCGTTTATGCTACGAGGGTTCAATGATTCATGGTTTATGATGACTTATGGATTTATGTGGTTCCGCGATCTGTGTGATCATTTCTAGGAACCTTACGGTTATGGTTATGGTATTTCCGCTATCATAAGCATTGATGATGGTTACAGGGTTCCTAGGCCCTCGCTAGTACCATACGGATGTAATGTTAGGAGAACCCTGAGTGGTATGGAATAACATCATCGGGGGCCGTCGTGGTGTGTGGGATGGAAAAATGAAAGGAATGTTTAACATACGAAGAAAGGAAAGAGCATTACATATCATGCATTCATATTTATATAGGTTTCCTAAACTATAGTATATTGCATACTGTGCATACTAGCATTGTCTTTGCAGGTATCATCCGTTAAAACCTTTATTCTTACCTACACCCTTACTCAGTTCTCTCAGGAACTCACCTCCCTTACAATTATACTTTTCAGAAGCGTCAGGTTTTGGATCCAAGGTATAGATTCCCGTCTGGTCTTGTGTTGATTTTGTACCCGAGGTACTAGATAGATCCTTATGTGAAACCGATAGAGAAATTGTTTATGTTAAGGAAAGGCTTATGTTATGAAATGGAAAAGAAAGTATGAAATGGAATAAGTTATGAAAAGGAAAGAAAGAAAGGAAATGGTTATGATAAAGGAAATGTTTAAATATGGAAAAGGTTAGGAAATGGAAAGTATATGGAATTGGAAAGGGTTAAAATGGATAATGGATTTTTTGGATTTTATGGGTGAGCACTTTTATGATATGGTTAACGGTTAACACTTCTTTCTTATGTATATTCAGCAGCTGCAGCAGTATCAGGTGTTCACTTTCGGAGTCTTGTGGATCTTACATCCTGAGCGTAGTATGTATCTCCTGTTGGAAAATGGCTCTGTACTTGTAGATTGCATATACACATGTAGAACTGAAAACATGATGAAGTATGTTCTATGTTAGAAAGAATATTGATTTTTGGATTATGTTGTATGATGGGGTTTGTTTCTGAATTCTTATTATGTTTATGTTTATCGGGGAGTACTTGCCCAGTACAGTAGGGGCATGACTCCTTTCTGGTGCAGCTGTGCTGAGCAGAGGTCAGCTAAACGGTATATCAATGCTGAATTTTGCAGGGTCGTAATTGATGTATAAATGTAGAATTTGTACGTTGATAAAACGCTAGGTTGCAGAATTGTAAACATGATTTGGCAGATGTAAATTGGGACCGGGTTATGGATTCCGCCCACTAAGATAACTCCCCACAGGGTTAAGCGACCGTCACCTCGCCCCTCCAGCCCCTATCCGCTTCCGTCAAGCTATGTGTGGAAGGGGTGGTGACATGGCTCTGCCTCAAGCATCACAAGAAGAGAAGTTGTTATCCATGAGAACCAAGTTAGAAGATCTCATTATTGAGATGAGGGGCAGAAAACGCAGGAAAAGCCTTGTTTGGATGCATTAATTGAATAGTTGAGCTTGGAGATTAAAGAATGCATCAAGATGGGTGAAGAGATGAGCAACACTTTTACTAACAATATGGCTTGTGTGGTATAGGATATAAAGGCATCAACTAACAACATTGAAGACTTATTAGCAGAAATGGCAAGGGACTTGGAAGATTTACAACAAAAGAAACATCATGAAGTGTAAGATGTTGCCTTTAGTAAAGATGAACAACTCCTAGAAGATCCAGAGTAAGAAGAAGAAAATGAGCTCTTGGAGCAAAAACTTGAGGCGAAGTGTGAAGAACAATCCGAATGGGATGTGGGAACTTTTATAGTCAGCGCGGGATTTCACATTTTGGTGTTGGTATGTGAATCTCGGGAATTTTGCCGGAATTAAATTTCAGGGGTAAAATGGTCATTTCAAAGGATTAAGGGTAATTTGGGAATAAAGTTGTTAAGGAGAAGTTTGGGTTAAGGTTAAGTTAAAGATTAATTTGTTAAGATTGGAATGTGTTGGTAAGTATAGAATAAGATTAAAGAAAGTTAGTGGAAAACACATGTCACTTAGTAAGTGACTAAGATAAAGTGTAAAATTATGTGGTAGTAAGAAATGGTTAGTAAGTAAATAAATAATATGAGTTAGTAACTAATGTGAGGTAAAAGTAGGTATTATGTTTATGATAGGTAAAAAGAATACAATTAAAATATGTGGTAGTAGTAAAATGATATAAGTATATAGTATATAGTTTAGTAAGTAGTAAATTTTATAGCATAACATAAAAACTTACCTCTTCTTCCCTCCCATCTGTCACCGATTTCCAACACTGTCCCTCACCATTTCTTTGCTTCATCTTCTCAAATCTTCATCCTTCAACAAGAAATCTCCAAGGAATCTTCAAGGTAAAAGCTTCCTCATGTAGGATTCTTCAAGAAAGTAAGCTTAGTGGTGGTAGGAAACTAATTCTCCTGTTTCTCTCATGGTGGCCGAATTCTTGGTGAAAAAAGGGGGAGGATCTTTAATCAATTCTTCATCAATTTCTGGTGGTTAGCTTGAATAAGTGTTGATTATGAAGTAATAATGAGCTTTACTTCATGAAAACTCCAAGAATTGTACAGATTTGAGCTAGGGTTCATGAAGGTTCATGAACCAATTTTAGGGGAAGTTATAATTGATGCTAGAATTGTGTTCTTGGGTGGTTTGGGAACACTTTTAATACTTAGAGTTAGGCTCAATTCATCAAGGATTAATGAGTTGTGCTTTAAGGTCAAATTTAAGGTGTAGGATTAAAAGATGGATTTGGGTTGAAGTGATGATTAATTTGTGTTCCTGGGTTGCTTGGGAGGAACTTTAATGCTTGGAGTTAGTTTGAAATCATTACATATGTTCATGTTCAAGTTTGTCCGAATTTAACCTTGGATTTTTAAAGAGGTTGGTTAAATGTTTGAGAGTTAATTGTAATAATTTAGTGATGTTTCTAAGCTCCTAAATCAAGGTTAAAAGTGTAGGAAAAACATCTATGGACGGTTCTTAAGGTTGAGGCCGAATTGGAGTAAGGAAAATGAGTTTGTGATTATTGCATGAATTGTGCTTGTTTGGTAGTTTTTGGATGATTTGGACCTTAGTTTGATGATAACTTGAGAAAGAAGAAAATTATGACATATTTGTGTATGTTGGGCCGAATTGAACAAGTGTTTAAAGTTGGAAATTTGTTGATTGGAAGTTGGATGTTTGATAAGGAATCTTGTTAATGTAAAGTAAATTGTGGATAAGTGAAGTTGTAGTGAAATTTGACAAGTTTTGATCATTTATGAAGATGGGGGCAAAATTGTCAATAATGGAAAGTGTGGAGGTTAAATGTTGGTATTGGATGAGTTATGATGTAAATGAGTGTTATTGGATGAAAATGTAAGAATGGGAAAGTTTTGGGTTGAATTGTCACTTTTTGTAAAAGTGTCTAAAAATCAGAAAATTCACTATGTGTTGGAACATGAAAAATTGAAATGAAGGAATTCTATTCTTTATTGGATGTATGATTTATTGGTGTTAACGTGGGTTGTTAGGCGTCAGGAAAAGTCAACGGTAACCTTCTGCGGGATTTTCTCGGGAAGAGATATTTTCTTCAGATTTATGCTCAGCTTTGGGAAGCTTCTGGTAAGGGCTCAACTCTTTTAAATATGTATTCTGGGAGTGCTTTATATGCTATTTGGATTAGTTGAATCTAGTTTTGGGGGTGAGGGTGGGGCCCGGTGACCCCCGAGACTAGTTACATAGTAAGGCTAACAGCATGCAGATTTTAAGCGTGAAGACCCAATCATGTGATTGGGAATTTCTGTGATCATTTCGCGATCCATTATATGATTCTATCTTACTCTGATCAATTCTAATCAGCAGTCCGATTCTGTATATTAGTTTGTTCTCCTCTGATCAATTTATGATCAGTGATCTGATACGACGGTTTTCTATTGGGGAACCTAGGCCCCTAGCTGGTATACCATGCTTCTGTCTGTTTCTGACTCCTGAATGTATTGGGCTTCGGCTCGGTCTCCGGGGAGCCGTCGTTCTGTTCTGCTTTCGTCCCAATCGGGCGTGAAGATTATGTATCTGATTTCTGTATGTCTATATTTGTATCTATTCTGATCTATGTATGCAGGAATTCTGAATGTGGTGGCCTGCGGGACATCTGAAAATGAATATGTTCATTGTACACTTGTCCACGATGATGATGTTCTGGATTATTCTGATTATGTATGAAATGTTCTGACATTGTTTTGCAGGTTCTGTTCGTAATGTTCTCCCGCAAGACATCCGGATATATATGATCTGTATGGAAATCTATATACTAACCTTTTTGCAGGGCTACTAACGTGTTTTTTCAGGATTTGTTTTAAAACCATTACCCTTACCTCAACCCTTACTGATTTCTTTCGAGAACTCACCCCCTTATATTTAAATATTTCAGGAGCTTCTGATAAGCAACATACGGAGTGACTCTGTTAGGTTTTCTGTGATTTGTACTTTCAGGTACTTACAGCTCCTGGATTTTGATTATGTTTCTGTGTGGGGGTGATCCCGGTTCAGTTCTGTCTGTTTGAAATTTTATGGTTGAAACTTTGGGAATTACTAACGGTTAACTCATTTGTTGTGTTAGCACCAGCAGCAGTGACCTGATGGTGGTCAAGTGTGTCGGCTCTGTAGGTGTAGATGCATCTGCATATGTCAGTATGGATTCATGTTATGAGATTTGTATGATTTCTGGATACTTGCATGATTTTGAAACTTTGGTAATTGTATTTAAGTGACAGCTATGTTATGGTCCATGTTTCCTTGATGTTGACTGATGTTAGAGATAAGGATGGGCATGTTTTGGAAAATGTCTAGGATAGACTTTTACTGCCCTAATTAATTGTGAGTATACGCCTAAGTGGTATGTGCATTATAATTAAAAGTTTTAAGATTCTGCATGTGTTCAGTTGTTTGTGATATATGATGTATGTTTTATTACTCGGGGAGCAAAGCTCCTTTCTGGTGTATCTGGTAAGGGGAAAGTTAAAGGGACCTAGTTATGGATTACGCCCACCAATGTGGCCCCCGTTCTGACGACGGTACGTCCATCATCCCCCTCACTCTCATCTGCTCCGCTCCGAACGCTTCCGTATCATGTACGCGAAGGGGTGACAAGTTTGAGCGCATAGTTAGAGAGGTTTCACATCAACCAAACATAAATGACTTTGGGGTTTAGGTTTGCTATTGGATGGAGAAGCCTGAGAAATGCAATAAGTACACCAAGAGAACTGTAAGTCTAGAAAGCTTTTCTCAGTTATGGCTATGAGAAGTGTTATCTACTGTATTCTGATGGTAGGACTTTCAAACATGCAGTGGGATGAACATAAATGACGGTGGTCTATTGCAAGGAAGTTACTGA
>JBBYHH010596926.1:0-10620 GCA_038382905.1 Daphne laureola
TTTCGGGTGCAGGTTTAGGGCGTTATTAGAAACGCCATAAAAACTTGTAACACGTTAACCAGTTAGAACTAAGCAACAAAGATTAGGCAACTAAGTAGAAAAAAAAATAAGGGCTGGGTTTTGGGTCCGTAAAACCTTAAGTAGGCTGCGATCGACGTCGCCACCATCGCCCGCCACCGCACCGATACTGGTCACGCTTTCGCCGATGCAGCCGAGGACGGGGGTGGTGGTGACAACTACCCAAACCCACCAAAGCCAAACACATTTTAAACCTGATCCCATTCTTAATCCTAGTAATTAATAATTTAGTAAGTATTAATTGAATCAAAATTGAACCCACATACGCAGGGACTTACTTGGAGGAATAGAATGCTCATTGTTACTTGTGGGAAGTAATCTAGAAAAATATTTTATATGTGTTGATAATTGATGTAGAATTATAATTAAGATTTTAAGTTGTATTGGATAATTAAATTTATCTTTGGTGATAAATAAATGTATCGAAAATATTCGTGGTTAAAACCGCAAATCACGGATAACCGTGGATATGCGGTTATGTGTGGCAAGTAAAAACCGCTTCAGAAAATCTGTAAAACTGTGAATATGAAGAAAGAAAAAAAAACCACGATTGATGCTCATGGTTATGCCCCATCTACGGATAAACCGAACCATTGTCATCCCTAATCTTCACTAAATACTATACCATTTTGCTCCTGAATTCGGCTCCCCCACGTGCTTGTCATCTCCTCCCTTGCCGCCACAGAAGAGTGCTTCACCACCAACAACATCGCCTTCACCAACCATCCCCACCTATGCGTGGGAAAACACATTCGGTTTATTGATGAAGTTTTAGTGATAAGGTCTTATGGGCTTATTGATGCATTCAGTGTAAGGGTTATTTGAGCCTTTAAAGTTTTAATTTTCGTATGAGGGGTTTGTTGTTTGTTGGGAAGTTTCAATGGCCGAGAAGAAGTGAAGGGTTGTGTAATGGTGGTCAAAGCACTGCCGGAGCTGGTCAAAGCACCGTCGGAGCTGTGTTATGATTGAGGTGACTACCGTCATTCACAGTATTTTTTAAATGATGGAGTATATAATCTATATTTTTATAAATTATGAGATTAATTTAAATTTTATATATAAATTATATTCAATGTATAGATTTATACACATAATTTATATTTATCAATACATCAAATTTAAAAACTTTAAACCCAACTCAATCATAAATCTAAATAATAACGGATAAAGTGTACCCATAATCCTGTAACTATAATTATTGTCCAACTTGGATCATGTTTTAACTTTTTATCCTATTAAGGTCCTGTTTTAATTTTTAAAATGTATTTTCAATTCGTGATCATTTTTCATCCGTTTTTCATAAGTTTAACAGACTTTTGGGGGAAATGATAATTTTAGCAACTCAATTTTTTTTTAAAAAAAAACTATTTACACCGTAAGTTTTAAACCTAATCATTTAGGTGCATCCCTAATAAATAAGCTTAACACTTTTACAAAAAAAAATTCAACTTCACCTAAACTCACAACACAAACTGACCACGTCCGACCACCGCCAACCACCGTCAGACCACCGCCGACCATCGCGAGAAAATGCTGATTGAAGAAAAAAATACATTGGATAGAGCTACCAGATAGCGGCCTAAGGCCGTCGAACCTCAACTCCAGGGCAGTGAATCGCAAGTCTAGACCGACACTAGCCGACATTTTTTTCACCACCCCTATACTTGAATCCTGCCTTCGCCATTGGGTCAAAGTGTTAAAATTTTAATTTTTAGGGTGTAGAAAGTGTGAATGAAAAACGTTAATTAGTAGAATTGTTATTTTCCCTATAATTCCGTTAAATCTAGCAATTAATTTAATAGTGCAGGACTTGATTGAGATAAAAATCAAAATTAAAAGATTTCAATGAGATAAATTCTTAAAACAAGATCCGAATAAGATAAATAAAAAAAATAAAGAACTAAAAATTGAGTTTACCTTAAAAAAAAACTTTAGAACAACTTGATGAATTTAATAGATCTTTTTAAGAGTGCCCAATGATCATAGATGGAACCTATCCAATTTGTACGCTGCGATGGTTGGTGAAGTAGAAACTCCCGCAAGTCCTCCAAGGACCTGAGTTCTTCAGATTAGAAAAACCTAGCTAAGCATGTGTGCATTTGCGCAATTACTCAATTTGTGGAAGGATGAAATTGTCGACGGTATAAAACACGAGGGTATAATCAGACAGTTGGGTAGAAACGGAGAGCTGGGCTTCTAGACGGTCTAGATTGGTCAACCCGCGTGATGGCATTCACGGAAGGCTCTCTGCGATTCTTTGCCAACTTCACCGGCGTCCTGTCTTGACGAGGCAGTTTGTCTTTTGTCTTTGTCCTTATAACTTCTGGATTGGAGGCAGGAATCTTCTAATAAGAGCTCCTGACGATTTTGAAAAGTTGGGTCTTTAATGGAGTTTGAAGGTAACAGATTCCAGTTTCTGATCTTCGCGGTTGGGGTCATCTTCCTCAGCATAACCGGTAAACATGCCTACTTTTTTTTCTTCTGTAATTTGGTTTATCTTAGCTGTTGATTGATGGTTTGTGTTGGGTTTTCTGGAGTTCAGTAAGATTGTGTTTTTGGTGTTCAAGTTCAAATCTAGTAAAGATGACAACTTTAATCTTTCTGGGATACAGTCCATGATCATCTCTAGTTGTTGGTTTTAGCATTCTGGTCCTATTTCGGACAATTACTAGCGCTTCGTTATGATTTGATATGCATTTGGATTGGTTTTACAGTTGAACTATAGTTCTTGTTATTGATTTTTCCCCGTTGATAAAATAATACTAATAATAATAATAATTATAATTATTATAATAATTATAATTATTATAATAATAATAATTCTATTTGGTCTTAGTTTCTGATTGTTAAAGCGAGTGATGCATATTGTGCTATCTGACTAACTGCTGCCATGGCTTGATTCATACTCCTTGGTCTTCAATTAATTGCATCAGTTTTTTTTTTACTATTTCACAATATTTAATCTATAATTTTTTTTTTATCAATGTTTAGATATTTAAAATTAACAAATTTATATGTCTATCATAATTTGCAACATACCTTTTTCTAAATATTTTTTTATTTAGAATTTTTTTCATCACTTGTCTTTGTGAATATTTGGGCCAATTAATCGAGAACGGATGGAGTATGAAATAGGTGCTCATGAAAGTTAAATAGGTCAATTAATCGAGGATCCATGGAGTACGAAATAGATGCTCAGTGTCTTTTCTTTAAGGGGATTTAAGTTCAGTGGTTTAGTTTTTACAACCTTTGAGGAATTGGCATGAATATTTGTTGTCATCAGCATCAGCAGAACCTTAATTCCAACTATGTTGGATTGGTGACATGAAATTTATAGTGGAAATTAATTGTGAAAAATTAATTGACACTATAAATTCACGCAGAAGCATAATAACAAAGTTTTACTTCGGATATCCTTCCTGTCGCAACCTTCTTTCGAATGAAGGATTTGTTGCGTGTTTCTCAAAAGCGGGGATTTATTGGCAATCAACTTTGTTCTGTTCAGTACTGTAAAGATCCTATCTTTCTGCCATAATTGGTTCTTTTTGCCTGCGTTTAAGAAAATGCTTAGTGCAGGTGCTCTGTGTGGGAATTTTCTCTGGACTAATCTTGGTCTGGTTGGAGGCTCTCTTAGAAAATACCATATCAATTTGATTTCATGGTCTGCTTTTTCTGGGTTTTGCAGCTGAAAAATGTCGGCTATATGTTGGGGAGGAAGCTGCATCGAAGAGTGGGCAATTTACAATCTTCAACTGTTTTGACATGGGCTCAGGCACAGTTTCATGTGCTGTAAAGGAGGGTGTAAAGCTATATTTCTACAGTATTCGAGCTGGTCATGTCGAGAGGGCAAGGAACATAGCGATTGAGAAGGCATTGCATGATGCAGTCTCACAGGGCATGGCAGCTAAAGAAGCTGCAACACTAGCCCAGAAAGAAGGTGCCAAAGCAGCAAAGCTGGCTACCAGGAAAGCCAAACGCATTATAGGTCCTATCATCTCTTCCGGGTGGGACTTCTTCGAAGCCTTGTACTTTGGTGGCACGATGACAGAAGGGTTCCTCAGGGGCACCGGGACTTTGTTCGGTGCCTATGGTGGCGGTTACCTTGGGGAGCAGAAGCTAGGACGGTTCGGGTATCTTGTTGGAAGCCATTTAGGCAGCTGGGTCGGGGGTAGGGTCGGTCTGATGGTGTACGATGTGGTTAACGGTGTGGAGCACTTCTTTCAGATTCTTCAGTTCTTACAAGGTGGAGAAACTGAAAATGGCAAGCATGAACAGTCTGAAGATGTTGGATATTCTTACGCTGATGCTGGAGATTCTTATGGTGATTCACCTGCTGTTGATGAGAGTTCAGGATCCTCTGATAATTCAGATGATGAGAGTTCAGGATCCTTTGATAATTCAGATAGTTATGAAACACAGGAAGCATCTGGTTTCTGGTGAATATGAAAACTTTTGTTCCTTGGTTTGTTCTTTCATGTTTGTAAACTGTTGTAGATTCAATATACCCAATGATAGTTCCTGCTAATTATTGTAGTGTACAAATATGATGATCAAAAGTAATAGAATTTGGAAGTTTGATACTTGAAAAGTTTTGGTTATTGAACCTTTTCATTTTTGGTGATTTATTTCTGAAAGTTACCAATTCAGAAGTTGTCTGTTCAAGTGTTTTATGGTTTATTTGACTTTGTATACAAATTTAGGGAAAAGGGAAAATAAATACTCAATTCAGTCACTCTGGTTATCTTTTGCTGAAAAACACCACTCTTGCTGTTTACTTTGGCTCACATTGTGGTGGTTTCTAGAACTAGAAGGGCTTAATTACATGTTATACCGTTGGCGAGGGGCAAACAAATCATCTAGATAAAGTGGCTTAATTGAAAAGAAAGCAAGAAGCAGCTTCATCCATGAAGGGAACCTGCAAACAAGCTCTCCAAAGACAACATTTGGCCGGCAATATATACATATATCTAGTTGGATTCTCGGCTAATATTTCCTTATAAGATAAAGTTATTGCCTTTTCAATTTTTTTTTTAGGGAGAATGCTAACATTCATTACCAACGGCACTGAGCTGAAAAAATAACCAAATGACCAACCCCTATACAAGTAATAATAGATGCTCTATAATAATAGATGCCCTATACAGGCATAACAAATCCTATTAACCATGTAATTTAATGTTACAAGGAAGGCAAAACGAATAAACTGTCTAAACAAAAATAACAATCTAAGTAAAGATAAGAGATACATCAAGTCAAATAAAAATTAAAAAATAATAAATATTTAGAAGAGCAAACCTAGTGAGAGACCATGTCTCCAAACAAGCTGTCAAACACCAACTTCTTTCCAGACGTACCTGAGTCGATTCAGAAAATCAGGACCCACAGCTCCAAGCAGGGAGAGCCAACGCAGCTCATCCTTGCGTGCCCAATTCCATCTTTTCTCTCACAAGACCAAACAACCGCTCTTTCGACAACATCCGACGCCCGACAAATCGCCTTCTCCAAACCACGAAACCATCAATATCAATGTCAATATCAATATCAATAGAGCAAAAGTGGATTCCATTCTGAAGGACTCCTTCTAGTGTCCAAATGAGGGCATCAAGAGTCCCAACTCAGCAACTCCAGCCCTAGGGTCCGAGAAATAGTCCAAAACAGGGCATTCCCATCACAGAGCGACCGAGGCAATCGACAAGGGGCGAACCACCTATCTGACGAAACCAACCATCGATTGAACTGGGGTGGACGAAGCAAAGGATCCGGCAACACACGTCGGACGGAACCATCAAATAGAGCATGAGACGGCCGTCAGCTGGTGGGGCACCGCGATGACGATCTCTGGAACCCCAGTCGCGCACGAATAGGAGAGGAGCAATGGGAGGCGGCAACGAGAAACGACCTCCGAAATAATCGAGCAGGTCGGTCGACTGAACAGGGATGTCGATGACGCAACAAATGGGAGGCACCATCTGAAACACGAATACATCAAAGTAGAGTCGACTGAGCCAAATCACCGGGAGGATTCCTAGGCGCACGCCGACCTTGGAAGAGAGACAGCGGCGCTAGGGTTGAGAGCAACCGCATGTTTCCTTCCATTATCTGTAGTTAATTAGCGTCTTTTCATTTTTTTTGTTAAAGTTAAAGGTATAAATAATATTTATGATTTTAATAAGGTAATAGATGATTGGAAATTCACCGAGCAAATATTAGTGAAATTAATAGATTAACGAAATTTAAAAAATTAATGAATATTGATTTTTCTGTCAACACAGAATAAAGAGATATTCCTTTTATAAAGAATTTGGAGATTTTTGACATTTATCCAATTATGCTTTTAAAAAAGAATAAGAAAAGTATAATTATGTTCACGTTGAGTTGGTTCAAGTTGTAATGAAGTCTTTATCAAAGAGTGTGGATACTTTGTGTCTATGACATATTATGTGTGTCTCTAAATAAAAGAATGATGGAAGAAACACGGAAGAATACGGCTCCACCAACACGTCATGTTTCTCAGCGACGACTCTGGAATCACGTGATCTACCACGATCCATCCTTCCTTCAACGTGCAACAATCGAAATTAGAGAAGAGTCAAACCGATTGACATTCCTTCTTTGCAAATTTAACAAAAAATAGCAATAAAATCAACCGTCGGCCTTCCTCCGACGATAAAAACCACCTGTTTGGCGAATTTGTTCAACCCCCCAAAGTGATGTTCTCAAACAACAGTATGATGCATTCCTAAAGTACTATGATGCGCTTATGTGAAATTATGATGCGCTCGTTCTAATGACTTTGATGCAAACATTTCATTCTACAGAACACACTGATATGTTTGTTGATAAAGTATGATATATTGGTTTAAAATGATGCGTTTGGTGTCACGAATGATGCGCTTCTATAAAATTATGATGCTCTTCTCTATTAGACAAAATATGATGTATTGATTACAAATGATGCTCTTGGTATCACGAATGATACTCGTTATTTCAAGTACGATGCTCCAGCTCACAAAAATAATGAACTCGTTCTGAGAACTTAATGATGCATTCATTTTCTTCAACCTCCCAAAATGATATCTTTGGTGACCACAACGATACACTTTCATTGCACTATGAAGCTCTATATTATAAACATGATGCACACGTTCTGATGACTTAATTATGTACTTATTTTCTTCAACCTTACAAAATGATGAAGTTCTCAAACTCATGCTCTTTGTGCTTAATATGATGTCTCGTTGGTTAAGTATAATGACCTTAGCACTTAAAATGATGTTCTTCGCTATTGGACAAAATATGATCTCTCAGTTCCAAATGATGCGTTTGGTGTCACGAATGATGCTCTTGTTATCAATTATGATGCACTACCTTACAAATATGATGCACTCGTTCTGATGACATAATGATGCACTCATTTTCTTCAATCTCTCAAAATGTTGCCTTTAGTGATCACAATAATGCACTCACGTTGCACTATAATGCTCTCCCTTACAAGAATGATGCACTCATTTTGATAACTTAATGATACACTTATTTTCTTCAATTTTTCAAAATGATGCGTTTGGTGATCAAAATGATACTCTCATTTTCCACTATAATGTTCTCTGTTACAAACATGATGTACTTTTTCTCACTAATGATGTATTCTAGCTCACACATGATGCACTTCCTCTCCCAAATGATGAACTCAGACGATGCACTCCTGAGAACAAAATGATGCACTCTATGCATCAAATGATGCTTCTATGCGAAATTATGCTTCTATGCGAAATTATGCTTTTGTGATGCAATGTGATACTTGTTTCGTTGAAAATTTATATTCTTCTATCTACTTCAACTGATATTCTTCCAATTCATCACTAATTGGCATTATTAAGTTCATTATGATAGATTTGAGCAATATTTGTATACAATTCATGGATACATCAATTGTATAAAATGAAGCATCATAATGAGTCAAGAGTATATCATAATGGTATGTAGAGGCATCATAATTTTGTCGTCTGCAACAGGTTGCAGTTTCAGGGCATATGACAAATTTTCGTGGTTCCGCTAAGGAAATGGCTAGGAATGAAGTGTCGGTGATTAGGGAAGAGATTGGCTGCTCCGGCGGGGTCAATTACCACCTTGGTTGGTGGATTTCCTTGGGTCAGATAACGGATCGTCCGAACGGATCTGCTGCATATATTGGTCTTTAGTGAGTGTTGATGGAGGAGGAGGTCACCACCCGGTTGCTAACAACCCGTCAATCCTTATAGGAGGAGTTACGGTGGTTAAATGCTAGAAGTCAGAGGTGGAGAGTGATGGTTCAATTTTTCGTGGAGGTCCGACGACGTAAAGAGCATGAGAAGGGGAGAAATGACATTTTTGAAATAAAATGCATTTGGACAGAATTATACACAACTTAAACACCGACACACTTTAGACTAAACCTTTATCAAAACAAGGTTTAAAAACTTCGATACTATTGCTACTACGTGACATGAGATTTTTAGATTTTGAAGATTTCTTATTGACTGCTATTGAGTCTAGTTTCCGTAATGGTCCAATTTACATTAATTGTTTTCTTAATTTGACACATTCATTCAGAGATCAAAATATTTTAGATGCTTTGGCTTTGCAAATTAAAATCCATAATTATAAAACAATGGATGGTTCTTTTACAGAGTCCATTATAAAGCAATAAATTCTTCTTTTGAGCTAATGCTTAAATACATGAGAAAAATGGACAAACCATCCTTTTATAGTCACACATATGAATATCAAACTCAATAATACAAAAAATGATCCATTAAAAAGATGTCACTCCCAACCAACTAGAACATTCAAGGAGAACTAATATGAAATAATATGAACGTAGGGAAAATTATAGCTTAGATTGTACATCCCAAGATTTAGAAGGTGATGCCCCTGAAACTAATACAAGTTCTTCTGCAAGACAATCGATAAATGAGAGAACTAATACAAGTTCTTCGGTAAGATTTCAAAGTTTAGCATCATCCTTAGAGCCTTTATTCAGGTACGCCGCTTCCGACCAAGTTATAGATCTACCTTATGATATAATAAATATTTATGCTAGGCCGGAAACTTCTAATACTTTCCTAAATGCTAGGTCTTGAGATCTTGGAAGTAGCCAACCTATTTTAGCAGAAGTAAAGAATATTTATCATAATATTCTTCACCATGTTTATATATGTAGCTTCTCCTCCCACTCAAGAAGATAACGTTAGTGTCCTTAGCCAACCCACATTATGTTGACATTCCAGCCGCACCAAAAGAAACCCGTCATAATACTATTTTTACCTTAGTAAGAGAGTTCAAAATTGACATATTGTTTTTTGAGAATTTGTTTTATTCAAATGAGAATTTAGAAGAAAAAGAGTGGGTTTTCAAAACATTTGATATTTTGAAGATAAATGAAATTAAAAAGGACTATTATTGTTTTATGGAAGAAATTGTAACTCATGTTTTATTTTTTGACTGATTTGAAGATTATTGCCTGAAAAATCATATTTTTTATCCTTTTTACTAAAAAATAAATGTTTTAATTAGAAATTTAAAATGAAAAACAATGGATGAAAAACATGTCGATTATGCAAGACCACATTTTTTAGAAATAAGAATCTGTGTCGATGAAATTGAAATAGTAGCTTCCCTCTTAAAGAGAAAAAAAATCAGAAGATGACCACCTAGATAACGGTAGAAACATTAAGTTAGTATTTGAATAATTAATTATACAAATCAATCTTTAGATCTTATGAAGAAAAATTGATAAGATAAGTTAGCATTGAAAGATCCTTTACTTCTTTAAAAGAAAGTCTCCACGGAGAAAAACACAAAGCCATAGAAAAAGGAAAGAAAGTATGCACACCCCTCCACGGAGAAAAACACAAAACCATAGAAAAAGGAAAGAAAGTATGCACACCCCTTTTAAACATTTTGAAATCCCCAAAAAATAATGCTAGAGATTTGAGAAAAAATGAAGAGATTTTGAAAAAAATAAGTGTGAAGATGCAACAAATTTCTGGACCAACCATTAGGCCTCTGACACTTCTTCTTGTCTAAGAATAAATGTCTTAAAAAAAATAACTGATAGTGATAATAGTGAGAGTTTACAAATTAATAAAATAAATTGGAAATCATCATATAAATATTAGTATTATCTAAGACCAACCTCCCAGACCTCTTATATGAGGAAAATTCCATTTTTTGTCAAACTCAATTTTCCCATATATCCATTTACCAATGGAACATAAATGGTTTGTCAGAATGTACTATATTAAAACTTTTACATCAAATGACTATGGTAAGCAGTGCCTATCAAAACAACTCCAATCTACAGCTTAATCAATTATCCAAATGTTAGTTCTCGGTTTTACTAGTCAATTAAAAGGTTGGTGGGATGTTAAAAAAAAAAAGTTGGTGGGATAATACCCTTATACTAAGTGTCGAAAATCGAACAAATAAATAATATTTATATTGCCTAACTCTCCCTCAAGTGTAAGGTTGCAGATGTAGTAGGGTGAGTGAGATCGAACCCAA
>JBBYHH010597148.1:0-10619 GCA_038382905.1 Daphne laureola
TGGTGGTGACACTAAACCACAGTTATTTGTGTGGTCAGTTTAGGGTCCCAACAGAAGGAATATTTTGAAAATCGGATTGATCAATTGGCTATGAAGTTAGATGCATCAATCTCGAAATGGGAATAGAAAGCGCCAACTTCTTTGAAATCCGTTTCTACTCCAAGCATTGTTGTCCACACACCGTTTTTTAATGAGGAAGGCCCAGATTTATGTGATGTTATTCAATTGAGAAGTGGTAAAGAGTATAAGAATCACTTAGAGGTGCCAGCAAAATCAAAGGAGAATGATTTTCCAAATCTGTCCACTATACCTATTTTGAAGGAAATGAGTAACTCTCGGAGTGAGGACACTCCTATTGGAAAGGAGGTGGTGGCGCCTCAATCTAGTGAAGAGGTTATCCTTTCTTCAAATATTCATCCTCCTCTGCTGCCTTTTCCAAAGATGTTTGCAAAGAAGAAAGAAGATGAGTAATTTTCAATTTTTTTGGATATATTCAAGAAAGTGGAGATAATTCTACCATTTTTGGAGGTGATAAGTCAAATGTCTAAGTATTCTAAGTTTCTTAAAGAAGTTATCAACAAGAAGAGGAAATTTTTAGATCATGAGACTATTGAAATTGAAGAAGAGGCTAGTGCGATAATTCAAAGGAAGATTCCGAGGAAAGTCAAGGATCCGGGGAGTTTCACAATTCCTTGTGAGATTGGAATGTTTCAATGCAAGAATGTTCTTTGTGATCTTGGAGCAAGTATTAATCTTATGCCTTTGTCGGTCTACAATTAATTAGGGATAGGCAAGATAAAGCCGAGTTTGATATGTTTGCAACTTGCAGACCGCTCACTCGCACACCCTCACGGTATTCTTGAGAATGTCTTGGTGAAGGTCCGCAATCTCTATTTTCCAGCTGATTTTGTTATTCTTGATATGGAAGAAGACTCTTAGGTGCCGATTATCCTTGGTAGACCTTTTCTTGCTATGACCCGTACTTTGATTGATGTAGAAAAAAGAGTTTTGACCATTTGAACGAACGATGAAAAGCTATCCTTTAGTCTTGATCATGAAATGAAGACCCCACATGATGATATAGAGCATTGTTACGTTATCGATATTGTAGCTGATTGTGTGGAGGAAATTAAGGACTTCTTATTTTCACAAGACCTTGTTGGAAGGTATCTTTTACATGAAAAATATTATTCAAGTGATCAAGAGGCTATTAGTGTCATTCAAGCTCTTGATTTGGCAGAAAAAGAAAAATTCCAGCAAGGGAGCTATGAAGTTTTGGAGATCAAAGACTATGAAAAAGATCAGAAATTTTGGAATTGAAGCCTCTCCCTAAAGATATGAAGTATGTATATTTGGGAGAAAATGAAACCAAGCCAGTTATCATTTCATCATCACTTACTCCAGACCAAGAAGAACGACTCATTGAGGTTTTGAAAAGTCACAAATGAGCAATTGCTTGGTATATTCATGATATCAGGGGTATTTCACCGGAGATATGCATGCTTAAAATTTTATTGGAAGAAGATCAAAAGCTTTCTATTGATGCGCAAAGGAGATTGAATCCGAAGATGAAAGAATTGGTCAAGGCTGATATTTTAAAATTATTGGATGCGGGAATCATTTATCCTATCTCAGATAGTGAGTGGGTTAGCCCAGTTCATGTTGTACCCAAGAAGGGAGAAATCACCGTTATTCAAGATGATGACATTGAATGGATAGCCACTCGACTTGTCACAAAATGGAGGGTTGTATATGATTTTTGCAAGGTGAACAAGGCCACTCGGAAAGATCATTTCTCGATACCATTTATTGATCAAATTCTCGATCGTCTTGTCGGACAAGAATATTATTACTTTTTGGATGGTTATTCAGACTATAATCAGATTTACATAGCCCCAAAGGATCAACAAAAGACTACTTTCACAAGTTCTTGCGGAACTTATGCTTTTAAGAGGATGCCTTTCGGACTTTGTAATGCACTCGTTACATTTCAACGATGTATGATGACTACCTTCGAGGGTTTTATTGAGAAATACATGGAAGTCTTCATGGATGATTTCTCGATCTATGAGAATTCATTTGATGCTTGCCTTGGAAATCTTGACAAGGTTCGTCAAAGATGTGAAGATACAAATTTGGGCCTAAATTGGGAGAAATGCAATTTTATGGTTCAAAAGGGCATAGTGCTTGGTCATGAAAAACTGTCTGTCATTGAAAAACTTCCTCCACCGATAAATGTGAAAGGGATTAGAAGCTTTCTCGAGCATGCCGAATTTTACAAAATATTTATCAAGGATTTCTCCTAGATTTCTAAGCCTCTATGTAATTTATTGGAGAATGATGCGCCATTTGTATTCAATGAGAGTTGTCTCCGCGCATTCCATTCTTTAAAGGAGAAGTTAGTGGAATCTCCGATGGTTGTGGAACCTAATTGGGATGAACCATTTGAAATCATGAGAGATCCAAGCAATTTTGCGATTGGTGCAACACTTGGACAATGGAAAGACAATGTCTTCCGAGTTTTTTGCTATGCAAGGAAAGTGTTGGACAAGGCACAACAAAATTATGCGACCACCGAGAAGGAGTTGCTTACTGTGGTTTTCTCTTTGGAAACATTATGATCTTACATTGTAGGCTTCGTGGTCATTATCTACACGGACCATGCGACTATTCGGTTTTTGTCAACAAAGAAGGAAACCAAGGCTAGATTGATGAGATGGATTCTCCTTCTACAAGATTTTTATTTAACAATCAGAGATAAAAAAGGATCGGAGAATGTTATTGCGGATCATTTGTCTCGGTTGGAGAATTCTCAAGAGGGGAATGAAGCACCTATACAAGAATGTTTACCGGATGAACATCTCTATGCCGAAGAGAAGAAGAACCAACCTTGGTATGCTGATTTTGCCAACTTCTTGGTAGGAAAAGTTATTCCTGATGGTATTACAAGTCAAAAAAGGAGAAAATTCAAGTCGGATTTGAGGCACTATTATTGGGAAGAGCCCTATTTATTCAAGATGTGCGCCGATAAAGTAATGAGAAGATGCATCATAAGAGAAGAACATTTGGAGATATTAAAACAATGCCACACTTCAAAATGTGGAGGCCATCATGGCTCGGGGAAAAAAATTTACCAGGTCAACCAAGCGAGATTTTATTGGCCTTAGATGGTTAAAGACACTTATGCCTTGGTTTATTCTTATGATCGGTGTCAAAGGATAGGTAGTATCTCTAGGAGGAATGAAATGCTTTAGAAGCCAATTCAAGAGATTGAGATATTTGATGCTTGGAGGTATAGACTTCATGGGACCTTTCCCAACTTCCAATAGAAGTCAATACATCCTGCTTGCGGTTGATTATGTATCAAAGTGAGTGGAGGTAGTTTCTACTCCGAATTGCGACGCGATGACAATCCTGAAATTCTTGCATAAGAATATCTTCTCATGTTATGGTGTCCCGAAGATGCTGATAAGTGATGGGGGCAGCCACTTTGTCAACAAATTAATGCAAAGGACTTTATCAAAAAACGGAATGGTGCATAAGATTGCTCTTGCATACCATCTCCAAACCAATGGGCAAGTGGAAATATCTCAGGAGATAAAGAACACTCTTAAGAAGACTATAAATCCTAACTGAAAGGATTGGTCACAATGGTTAGATGAAGCTCTATAGGTGTACCAGACAACATAAAAAACATCATTGGACATGTCTCCAATTCCGGTTACTTTTTGGAAAACCATGTCATCTTCGGGTGGAACTTGAATTCAAATCTCATAGAGCAATAAAAAATCTCAATTATGATCTAAAAGGAGCTAGATAAAAGAGGATGATTCAGTTGAATGAGCTTAAAGAGCTCCATCTAGATGCTTATGATAATCCCCTCATTTATAAAGAGAAGACATATATTACATGACAAGAAAATTTTGAGAAACGACTTCTGTCCCGATGAAAAAGTATTGTTATACAACTCTAGATTAAATCCTTTCCCTGGAAAGTTGTAATCTAGATGGTCGGGACCTTTTCAAGTCATACAAGCTTTCCCTCATGGTGCGGTAGAATTATTGAATCTGAAAGACAACTCCACTTTTAAAGTTAATGGTCAGAAATTGAAACATTACTTCGTGGAGCATCATCTGAAAATTGGTTACATGGAGCTTACTAAAGTTTCACAAATTAAGTGACGATCATTCATGTCGAGCCAATGGCTTCAAACGTGGCGCTTCTTGGGAGGCAACCCATGTGAATCCAAGTATCTTTTCTATCACACTTTCTCTTAGTCTTCTTTGATTTTATTGATCTTAAAAAAACCTGGTGCATTGGTGTTTTTTGTGTTAGAAATGGCAGGAGTTCACCTATCTTTCAGGTAAAAATAGTTGTGGGCACTTGCAGAGGAGGTCAAACCAATTATAGAGAAAAAACAACTAGGAAGATTCAGGTCAATGGCCCGACCCTCAGGCTCGCGACCTACCCACGTGCCGAATTATTTGCGTGAGGGTCCTGAAGCAAGGTGATTTTGCGCGACCCTCTTGCGCGACAGTCACCATCGCGTCGTTATAAGGAGCAACGCGTTCAATGAATGGCGCGACCCTTGTTAAATGACCTAGCGTGATCCCGCGGTCTTAAATGTCATGACCCTCATAAGCGTGACCCTCCAACCAACATAGCGTTACCCCCTTGCACGACCCTCGACCCTATTTAAGGGTTGGGCCAGTCATCTTCACCAACACTTTGAAAAAACTTCTCCCCTAAAATTGCAACTGCACCATCCCGACAAACCTTCATGCGGAACTCAAAGTTCTTCATCATCTCACTCTTAATCTTCATTTTTATTACATTAATTCACTATTAATCTTTAACATTTCATCAATCCTTATCAATGACAAAGGTAATCATCTCCAACACACTATAATTTCTTACTTTGATTCATGAGTCGGAATTTGGGTCTGAACCCTAGAAATTGGGGATTTTTGAATTTTGGTCTTGATGCATGTTGTATGATGAAATTGATCCTTGATTATGTTTATCTATGGATGAGAGAACATATTTTTATGAACACATCATCGATTAAAACCAGTTTATGAAATTTTATTGTTAGGCTCATAGTAAATTAGGCCATCATTGAAAAATTGAGCTGTGGTGTGTTCTTGCGTGATTTCTTGCCCTAATACTATTGATTGTGATCCAATGTGCTAGATTAATGAAATTGAAGGTTATTGAAACATTATATGAACAATGTAGCATAATGGCAATGATTAAAAAGAGGCAAACAAATCATGTAAGAATTTTCCCTGAAATGGCCGATTCTATACTATGTTCCACTATCAACTTGCTGAAGAAACAAGGTCTATCATTGATGTTCAGTTCTGGTCATTCCAACCTTGATACTCATGTAGACCATAATGTGAATTCAAGTTTCTTATTCAACTATTTTTGAGTTTCAGGGAAAATAAATGAAAATTTCCAAACCTCTCATGATGCGATGTAAGCGTTTATTCAATGATATGGCCATCCAAAGACATCAAGAACTCAAGGATAAAAAATATTTTATCTATAAGATTGAATATAACCTTGTCACGCTAAATGAGGACATTAATATGTTAGAGCAAGTGCTATAAAACTGGGAGTGGGAAAGAGTCCTTAATGTCACAAGGAAAACAGTGAACAGGATTTGAGTGTTGGAATTCTATACCAATCTGTATAGGTGAGTAATGGAGGCTACTGAAGATGAGGTACAGTCAGTGGAAGTCATAGGCAAGAATATCAACATTGATGTTGATAGCTTGAGAGCCTTCCTAATGAAATTGACTCCTTTACCTATGCCTTAGCTAAGCCAGGTTACACAATACAGTGGAAGGTCCTCAAGGGCAAGCATTCCAAGTGCATACATTCGTACGAGAAGCATACGTATCTTCAGATCCTCAACAAGGTTGTGCACGCCAACGTTAGACCCTCTTCTCGCTCACATGAGATCTCGGTGGAAAAGATTGATGTCCTCTTCAAGGTGGCTACCGGTGAGAGTCTGCCACTTTCGTACTATATCAAGGACAGCTTCCTCAAAACCACCAAGGAACTGACAGATGAAGAGGTGAGCCATAGCCACAAGCCTTGGAGTTGGGAGCAGCAAATCCAGAATGCAAAGAATCATGCAATGCTGATCTCTACACTGCATGCCAACCGGGATGAGCCAAAGAAGAAGAGATAAAAGAAAAAGAGGTCACCAGAAGAGACACACTTAGCTAGTGCTGAGGGACGACATGTTGAGGATAAGGAAGAGCAGCCCTTGTACGAAACATTTGAGGAAGAAGTGATGGTGAAGGGTGATACTACTAGTAGAGGGTTCTACAAGGCATTCAACATGATCTTCTCCAAGATGAAGGATATGTTCTATGGTGTCTGTAGGAAGATCAAATTCCATGAGTAGAAAAGTGCTACCAGATATCAGGCTCCCGAGTAGAGGAGTCTTGTACGAGATTGGATTCAGGACATCAGGATTGAGGAGTTTCACCTATTGATTAGTAAATTGACAGATGAGAAGGTGCAGAGAGACAAGAAGGTGGAGTAGAAACTAGGCACAATGTTAGACTACAAGATGAAGGCCCACCAGTACAATGTCGATAATGTTCGTTGGATGCAGAAGAAGATGTTAGGCATTGACATCCCAATTCCACACTCTCCATGGCCAGCCAGTACATCAAGACGACCACCTTCTGGTCCCTCTACTTTGAGGCCATCATCTGCGACATCAGGTATTTCTTCTTCATCTGCACCTATGTCACCAATCAATGGAGCAACCACGACCATGGTACCGAGCATGCCAGGGACCTTTGGGATCTTCCCTTCTTACCAAAGTGGTCCATCTTCTACTGGCCCATCTTATGATTCTTTGAATAGGATGATGCCACTACACTACTCCTCATCGATGCCAGTGGAGTCGATGTTCCCTTCACTCAATTTAGAATCCCTTCTGCCTTCTCCACTCAGTCTTCCAGACTTCCCATTGCCAGGCAACCACTAAGAGGACCTTCAGCCTAATCTTCAGCCATGACCTCTCCTGCTTCATCTCCAGTGCCTGATTGATCACCTGCGGCCCACACTTATCAGAGAGTGACTCATGACACACATTCTACTAGCTCTGGGGATGGCTCTGATGCTTCCCCATCTTCCATCCAGGCATAGGGGGCCCATCTGCCCCCCACGTACGACCAACTATCCTTTCTTTTTATTTTCCCTTCCATGACACGCGGACATGCCATATACTGAGTTTGGTGGGGGATGGGGATTTGCACATTATAAAATTTAAAGGATTAGCTGGGTTGTGCCATCATTGACATGATATTTTGTTAGGTGACATCTGTGATACCCCTGTGATTATCTATGATTATGTATGATTTTGTGTCTTGAGTGATCTGATATCTATGCTTAAAGTAGCTGGACTTTTAATTAGAACCCTTTGTAATTTGCATGTTTAAGATAAATAGAGTAGTAAATATTTGTTTTCACTATCCTGAGTACAGATTTTTACCTGTGAGAGTTTGAGATAATTTTTTTCTATTTGATGGTACTTGTGTGTGATATTTCCTTCAGGAGAGCATCGTACCATATGTTGTAGTTAGAACTTGCATGTATGACCATTGCGAATCCACATATGTTGCATGTTGAGTTGGGAAGATGATGAAAAATTAGGATGAGCCAGTACTCCCAATAGCTAACCCTGCATTATATATCCATTAGATGACCCCCTTTGTGCCTAAGCCTGATTCATTCTTACAACTGCATATTCAGCCATGCACCCTTCACTTGCAGTACTTTTGGTCCATTTGGATTCCTTGAGGATGTTTATTGGATTAGGTACTTTTGGATATGAGAATGGTTGTTATGTGAGTTGGTGGGGGGGGGGGGGAGTTACATGTTTTTGGGTGAGCGTGAGAGATGGAAATAAAATATGTTCCATGCAAAAATTCAAAATTGAGAAAGTATTGAAAATTTAAAGAAGCAAAGCTCAAATAGTAAACAAAAATTTCAAAAGCATATATGAGAAAGGCACGTGTACTTAGAGTTTTAATGCCAACGTTTCTTAATAATGAGAGGTTGGAAAAAGAATTCGGTGAAAGCTGCCAAAAATGGAAATGGGGTACATTTTTAAGTGTTAGATTATTTTGTACCCAGTTGCATGCTTAAGCAATCTTACAGCTCCGCTCACATTGATATAGCCTCCTACCGATGTCTTTCCTTACCAATTCTAGCCTCATTACAACTCGATTGAAGGACCATCCGACTGACAAGATGTGCAACGTCCTTCGAGATTATAATGGAGGAGTTTTGGTCGGCTTGCAAGCATATGGTCAGAAACACAAGGTAAGATCACCTTTGCACACACTCACTACCCTGTACTTTAATGACATATACACATAGGGAGTGACCCTTTACTTATTATAGTGAGAACAAATGTTTAAAATGCTATGGATTCTTTGCATGCTTATTAAGGGGTGATTAGAGTCTATCTTAAGTAAACATAGTTGAAAAAATCACTCATATTCAGATGGTTGCCACGTTGCTAGGGACTAGCAACATTTTGAGTTTGGGGTCTGTTAAGTGTGCAAACACGTACACATTTTCACAGTGTCATTAGAAAAAGATCATGTTAATTTTGTCTTATTCTGATTTGTTTAAAGCACTTTACTTGTTATTTTTTTATTAGAATGTTTCAGGTGCTCATTTTGGAAGATAAAGGAGCTGGAAGGTGATTTTTGGGGCTTAATTGCAATGGATTAAAAGATGGAGGGCTGGAGGTGGAAAAAAGGAGCAATCAAGGCGTCGCATGGGTACATACGTGACCCTCACGCGTAACTCACGATGCCACCGTCCCGCCAAGCATTTGAACAAGACACGCAACTGCAACGACGAGACCCTTGGCGTGATGCATACATGACCCTCCTGGAGTTGGTTCATTTTGCGTGAAGCTTGTATGTGACCCCCTTCATTTGGCTAGTGGGACATCCTTGACGCGACGCCCGTATGGAGAACTCCAGCCAGATTAAACGAAAGTAAATTTCAGACATTCCATGTTACCAAGTGTAATTTTAGGACACTTCTACCCTTATTTTGTTACCTTTAAGTGCCTAACATGTGTAGGGGAACTTTTGGGTATTAGACTTACTACATAAATACTTTTAGAGTATGTTTTAAAAAGTTTTATGTTTCATTCCGAATTTTTAGTTGTTCTTATTCCTTTTGGGCCTGCTACCTAGGGCTTTGAGCTCTCTTTCCATGGAAAATTCATGGATGCTTGTTAGAGATGCTGAGAAGCCATCTAACTAAGTCTTTTCTATCCCTTCTCCTGTTTATATAAGATTGTTTGATGTTTATTTCAATGTTGTCCATTGTTTACAGAATGTGTTCTTGTGAGTAGTTAGTCTTTTCTCCTAGAGTTTGTTAGCTTAGGGGGTAAGCTATGTGTTTCTATACTTAATAACTCTTTAGAGCTTCCATAAGATCAACGACACATATTGGTGTTGTTAGACCAGTTCTACATTAGTGATAGTGCGATACTTCCCAAGGAAGAGGAAAGTTGATAGTTTACTGTCATCACTTCCTTTTTATCCCTTAGGATAAAAGTGCATCTCCATGTTCTTCTTGCAGAAGGTGGAGTACAATATGGACCAGAAGGAACACTGATATACATTAACAAATCAAATCTATTACTTGCTTTTAGTGCTTTGTCTACAAAAAGAAAGAATACTACAATATAGACCAGAAGGAACATTGATATACATAATGGTCATTATACATCATCACTAAGTCATAACTTGTGATTGCATAGTGAGACTTCAAGCACAAGTGCATAGAAGCTCATCTAGACATATTCAGTCTACATACTTTGTCTTGTTGATATTTTATGGACAAACTTCTCTAGTTGTCCCATGTATTTCACCTTTCTCAAAAATCAATTTAGAAAATCAACCATTACATCTTTTGATGTAATATAGGTCCAAACTAACCACTACTGTTACATTCGCCACTGAAAAAATGGTGGAAATCGGAGAAAATTACTGGCGGGCAAAATCTGTAATTACTACGACTTTATGTTCAAGCATGCGGGATACGTTTTCTGATATTTCTCGAGTCTCGAAAAGTGAGTTGAGGTTTATCTTTGAGATATTGCGCTTTAGAAAATTAAAATATGAGTATCGAGCCTTTTTACCAAAATTTACCCCGGAAGGGTAAATTGGTCATTTTGGAAGTAAGGATGTGTTTTTGATAATTCTCATGACCCGAGAAATTATTTAAAGCTCATTCCACGGGATTTTATCAATTTGGAATCTTTTGAAAATCCCAGATCATTTTGCCAAAAATGGGTTTCGGTAGGTAAAATGGTCATCTTGGAAAAATTGGACAAAAATTACATGTTGGACAACTTTTGTTGGGCTGGCCAATTTTTTTTTAAGAAGTGTTGGGTCCAAGTGTGGGCTTATGTGTAGTATGGTTATTTGGTGAAGAATTAAAATAAATGGAAAAAAAAGAGAAAGAAAATGGTTGGAAAATTTTTTGGTCATAACTTTACATGTGTTGGTTTCTTATGGTTGTGATGGATTACAAGAATCCAATCCAAAGGCTAGAAT
>JBBYHH010597259.1:0-10619 GCA_038382905.1 Daphne laureola
GAAGAAATTTTCTATTTACATCCCAAATGTTAGAGTAAAATTGTTATGGTTAAAACATTTATGATGTAATTAGGTGAGTTCTTTGTGGATTTAATGAAAAATTAAATGAAATTAATTACTGAGGGGGGTAGTTGAAGATTTTACAGTACCTTAGATGGTTTTCTGAAGTTTCTCAAAACCGAGGGGGGAAACTGGAGGTTTCATCTAACCTCAGGGGGTTTTTGTAAGTTACCTTATTTATTTTTGTGTCGTTCCAACAAAATTAATATATTTTTTTGAAAATGAAATATTTTTACACAAATTTTACCTTGTTACCCTTCATTTCTCTTCCCACTAAAAAAAACTATTTATGTCTTATATATATTCTTATTTTACATTTTCATCCTCTAATCAACAATATTTTTTAATCTTTATTTTCAGTCAAATGTATCATCTTTATTAAGATAGAGGGAGTAATTGTTTTAATTAACTATAATATTTTAAATAATTTTTTAATTGCTGAGATCGAAACAGTTACGATTAATCTAAAAAAATTAACGTTAAAAACTTTTTCAAAATACAAATAATTACTTAAAAAATTAGTTACCAAACACGCACTTGTAGTAGGACTCTACTATCGAGAGTGCTAGAAACATGAGAGAAGTAGTTTTCAATCAAAGCGATAATAGGCTTCGACTTTCTTAGAAAGCAACACATACATTTTTTAGGTACCAAGTCAACTCTAGACTCAATTAATCCTACAATGAAAGCTTTTGGTGCGGAGCTAAATCTAATAAGGAGATAATTTGATGAAGAACTTCATGATCAGCAAATTAAAAGCCAATTTGATGAGTTAAAAGGAGAGAATAATTTATCTGTAGAAATTTCGGGTGAATGAGGAAAAGTGTGGTTGCCTAGCTTGGCAACTAGAAATAAGTATTGGTCAAAAAGTTAATGCAAAGTTTGTCTAATTTGAAGAAAAAGTTGAAAACCCTAGCGCCGCTCGCACGCTGCTGTTACTCCCTCGCCCAATTTGGTGCGATCAAGGTTTCTTCCTCAATCCAATTCCACGTTCAGTCAACGTTTGCTCCCTCCTACATCCAACTCAATCGTCATCCCGCGCTCCGTCGATGGCCGTGTTTGATGCTCGTCTGTCAAAAATCTATCATGGCCGTCGTCGCCCTCGGTTTCGGGAGTGGCGTCGTCCATGGATCCTCTCGCAAATCGTGCGGCCACCTAGTTTCACCGCCGATCTTGGATGTTTTCAGCGTCTATCTTGTCGTTCAAACGACATGAGGGCTTCTGGAGCCCGACTGAGTGATTCTTTGAAGTCGGGTTGCCGTCTTCTTGGGCCGGGCAAGCCTCATCCTCCGGCTTTATGCTCGGACCTCTCCGGCGTTCCTGGCACTCGGACCTCTCCGGCGTTCCTGGCACTCGGACTCCTCCGAGCACTCGCACGCAGCTGCTCTCTCACGCACTTGGTGGTGTTTCTTGGCCAATGTCTCGTCTGCTCCGGTCCGTCTGTCTTGGCAGGGCGGTGGGGATACGGGTGGTGGCTCCTCGTTGAAGCCTGGCGGGGCGATTGGATTTTTGGTCAGGATGTTGGACCAATTGTGGTAGGGAATATTGGACAAAATTTGTCTATCGGTCAGAGGTTGGCTGGGCAGGGGGAATTTCTACTAAACTTGGAGCAGTGAGGCTCAGGGCCGGATGGGGAGAAACATTTGGACCACCATCTTCCTCATCCTTTATTGAATTTTGGTTCGTTATTGTTTCTTTATTGCTTTTGTTTTTGGTTCTCTTAATCATTTTATTTGTTACTTGGGTTGATGGGATGAGGTGTGCTCTTTAGGATAATGAAACTTCTATTTTGTGCATCGTCATGGAAGGTTACACTTAGCTCTTATGCAGCTATTTTGGTGCGTCTTGATCGATATTGATGATCTTTATATCCCCTTTCCATGACCGCTTCTGCTACTCTCAAGCCTTCTCATTTTGGTGGAAGTTTGACTCTCACATGGAAGACATTTCTCTTGTTGGTCATAATTTTTTTTATCTTTTAAGTGTTATTGTTTGTCTGTTTTGTTGCTTTCTAGTTAGACATTTTGATTTTGATGGTTTGCATATTAAGTCATCATTTGCTTTGGTTATTGGTCTGTAATTAGTGTATTGTCTTCAAAATTTCACGACGCTGTCATCAATTCAATTCATTGTGCAGTCGCGTTCTGACACCTTAATCTTTTGAATTTGTGCGATTTACCCCTTGCCTCTTCTTCTGATCCATCCAGCTCCTTCTTCGCTTCATTTTCTTCCAAACCCACTTCCGATTTGAGTTACATACAAATTTAGCCACTTTCGGCAAACATAACATAAGAACCATAAGTTATAGTATTATAAAACCATTAAAGCAAAATAGAACACTCCCATCCCATGTCATCACCTCTCACCTTACAGTACATACATGTCCAACAAAAGAGAAGTACTCTCTCCCATATATATAAGCATGCACCTATCTAGATGTACCTTTTGGATGTGAAAAAGTATACATGGACCATGACCATCCACAGCCCAAGTATGTATACCATACCTACATTGGATGTGGTCCCTTTACACAGTCATGCATGACAGTTGTAAAATGAGTATCTCTAATTGCACTCCATCTGCATATGTGTCATGCCATTCACAACCATCACTGTATGTGATCATCACCACCCTCCTCACGTCAACATGTTGTAGATGTAGGGGATCGAGCACTATAGCACACCATGCATGCTGATCTTTATTGATGAGGGACTGACAATAAGATTAATTAGGGGATTGATCGAGTTTTCATATAAGTAGCTAGGTAGAGATGAACGGACGACGAAGAAGATGACCAGATCGATGGCATGAAACATTCGCCGGCGACCACATATATATATATATATAGTAGCACACCATCTCAGTATAGAGGGCGAATTAAGGAAGACACGTTAATTGCACAGAAGTCTACTGTCTACATAATTACGTGCCTGGACTAGACGTACGTGACATGTAGCAATAGTTTAGGGAGTAAAATACTTGAATTACAATAGTTAAGGGATCAACGTATTAGAATTCAAAAAGTATATTGTTATTGTTTGGGAAAAGGTCCCAAATTGCTATCAACGTTTAATAATTGGACTCAAATTATCACTATTTTGAAAAATGGCTCTATATTACCACCGCCGTTATAGTTTCCGATCCCAATTCGCCATCGCCGTTTCTTTTTGCCAGCATGACGAATTTTTTTGTTGATAGAGTCTATTTGTCATCGCTGAAAAAATCTGAAATGAAGAAATAAATACACGGAGTCGTAGATCAAAGCCTAGGCCTACCAAATCGCGGGCCCGTGCCTCGAATCGATGATCCTAGGCTGGGATCTAGCGGTCCTAGACCTCGATTTACAGCCCTAAACCGTTAATGGTAGTTCCGGCATATTGGAGGCGACGATTATCAGTGACCTAGCAGTGGTAAGTGCCAGCAGAGATGCCATGTGATAAAATTTTAACATTATCTATCAACATGATGGTAAAATAAAATTAATAAATTATTTAAGTGATAAACTTAAATTATTAAATTAATAAAGATGATCAAATAAAATTTTATTTTAAATAATGATAATTTAGATCTAATAATGAAATATTAATGATAATATGAGATATTTTACTGTTATTGTTTCTTGAATCTCGGATGATCACATCCTAGCCACCTTTAGTCAAGATCCAAGAGTCAGGCGCCGAAATATTGGTTGGCCATAGAAGGGTCCAGAACCCCACTAATTTTCAAATTATTTTTGGAGGAATGTAGATTAGTCGTTTCTTTTTCTTTTTCTTTTTGAAGTGTAGATTAGTCGTTTCAATTATCTCTAATGTTTTATATATATTTTTTTAAATGGTTAAGTGAGAACATGTCTATAATTAGCAAAGTAAGTTGCTGCAGGAAATGAGATTAGTGGACAGTGGAGTGGAGAGCTAAACATAATTTAAGAACATCTCCAACAGTTTTCAAAAAAAAAATTAAAATAAAAAAGGAATAATCATTTTTTTTTTTTTTTAAATTATTCAAACTCTAACAGCTTTTTTATTTTAAAGAATCAAACACAACAATAAAATATTATATATTTTTTATTAATAATTAATAAATTATTTAGAGAGATGAGATAGAGGAAAGATGAAAAATGTTTAGACTAATGAGAAATAGTTTAGCAAGAGGAGATAGTTTTATAAAAAAAAAAAAAGATTTGGGGAGACGCTCTAAAATTTGGAGAATGCTCCAAATTTATGAAGGACTCCTTAATTTTTCTCATTTTTCCCTATTTTGAAGAATTTTGAAGAATGAGATGGGAAAGGTCTTGGACAAAAAAATTGTTCAAAATTCTTTAAAAGTGAGCATATCAAGAAAGAGAAATGCTACTCACAGTCACCTTAGACAATCTCTTGGATACTCTTTCATTAAAATTCAGTCATATAATCAATTGTATGGATCTATTTGATTCTTAATCCACCAAAATATATACATAATAAATTTTTAATGAAAAAATGTCCAAAAAATTATTTAAGGTGACTGTCCATAACATTTTCAATCAATAAAATGAATAAGTTGAGATGCTATAACAAAAACAAAAGAAGGCTTCTTATCAAAATAAAATATTGGTAGATGTTTAAAATAAATATATACCGAAGTTGTATTTAACTAGGGTTAGACTTATTAAGTAATTAATATTAGAAATATATTTGCTTCTTTTAATTAACTTCTATTTTAAACTAGTATCAGGTTTAAAAAAGGAAGACACATACTTAATGATTATACGGAACCTCTAAGCTAAAAAAATTTCTCCAACCTTAGCCGCCTCCGCGGGTGTGTTTATGTTTGGCTTTGCAATAGCTTTTGTAAGAAGTGAATTGCTATTTGAATGATTTTGCTCTTTATTTTATCATGTTTTAGCATTGTTTATTTTGACATTAGTAGAATGTTATCACTCTTTTGTTATTTTTCTTTTTATTATGTTTGGTCTAGGTGTTTATCTTTCGTTAGGTTGAACTTTGACCTATTTTTTTTTAAATAATAACAAGCAACTTTTTATAATAAAAAAAATTAGTATCCGGTTTATTTAATTAGATCATTTCATATAGAATTAGGTTTATTTCTAGGTATATAGAAGCGTTAATTAATCATTACTCCACAATACGGTCTTATATTCCTCTCATAAAATTATATTCAATGAAATCTTCTTTACAATTTCCACTTTAAATGGTATAAGAGCAATCCAAAATGTTCGTCGACACAGATTCTACGGTAGATATCAACGGGTATGGATTAAATACAAGGTGACCCTAGCGTTTCAATTTCTGACCATCTACCCACCAACGTTTGTTTCAGTGCCAGTGGCCCATCTAACATTTTAGATCATGTACCCATTATAACCGGTAATATACTTAATCCCTTAATTCATTAATGATTCAGTTTAATTACTTCAATAAAAATGTGCTAACTAACTGATGAAGAAAAATAAGTTAAACCGTCACTGCATGATATATTAATCTAATGTACAACAAGCTATAATTTTTATATAATAGTTATTTGAATGAAATTAGATTCGCTTCTCCACCAGTTTTGATCTATCTGTTTTGCGTCGATGTATAATCGGACTCATATTCCTGGCTATCCAGGTTGGGCGGTGGATTCAAGTCGTCGACGGTTATGCCTTCAATCAGAAGCATCTCTTTGTCTCGTTGTTGTCCGATCTGGCATCTCCTGAGGTTTTATTTTAAAAGAGTTTTCGTCATTCGTTCTTCTCCACAATCGATATCGCTTGTGCTCCTGGTATTCGTGTCAGTGCCTTATCGATCTTCACCACATCTTGTTTGGGTCCGCATTCCTCTTCTAGGTCTGGGGCATGACCATTTTTTAAGCAACATCGTCTGTTGACACGTCAGTTAGGTTGATTGTCCCCTGCGTGTTGCGGCTGTGCTTTTGCCCTGTCCTTTTAGGTCTTTCTTCATTGCTTTCCCCGACGGTCCGCCAATTGCCACTCCACGTGAAGGTTCGTCGGTTGTGGGTTCAACAGTCATGGGTTCATGTCGTGAGTGGTTGTGTGTATATCCCCGATTACCCATCTTACCCCAGCGAATTGGTGCGCCTCTTCACGGTTTCGTTGACTGTTTATCTTTGATTGTGGTAAGGGAAAATGTTTTGCTCCAAGTGCTGGGAGGACTATTGTAAGAAGTTCAAGCTTACGACAATTGTGGTTGTTGGGGGATGACCCGTTCCACCCAACGCCAAGAATTTATGGTCTCAGAGTCTGCTAGATGTGGGGCCTGCTCGACTTGCTCTGTTTCATTTTTATTAAACTCAGTTTCCTTTCTTTTTGTTTCTCGGGTTTTTTTATTTTTGGTTGGCTTGTTTGATTTGTTTGATTGGTAACAAAATAAGTCTTTCATCCGATTAAATGTTGAATAACGGCCATTTCAAAATTTCAGAGCGGAATATGTAACTATTTGATACTCCTTTTATTAAGAAGTTTTATAATAAATGTCACGTATCCTTTTAAGCTGACATTTTCCCCACCCCATCTACCATAACTCCGTTTAGTAATAACTGTTTCAAATACCTGTAGTATTTTGGATAATTTTTTAATAATTAAGTTTAAACAGTTACAACTAAACGTTAAACTCTACTTTTAGATAACTTTTCAAAATACAAAAACTATTTTTAAAAAATTGTTATCAAACGGGATATATATATATATATATATATATATCCCTACTGTAATTGTCTTTTGATCAATTCAGTAAAGTTATCAATAAAATATATTTTCTCTTACCATCAACTTTAATTCAGTATATAATTTACTCTGCCCGCTTAAAAAAGTTATCCCATTTATGTTTCAACAAAAGTTATCCCATTTAAATTTTGTGTTCTAAAGTTTAATTAAATTTTTAAAAAGATGAATAACTCAAAATTAAAAAATATGTGTATATTAAAAAAATTAAATAATAATTTAAAATTTACATATAAATTATTTAATTTGTAATATTTAAATATTTATGAAAAATATTGTAGATTAAATAATTTGGCAAAACACATGAAATAATGTTTTATAGATGGAGTACAATCTTATACTTCCTACGTCACTTTTTTAGATGCAACATATTGATTGTGTAGATTAAGAATATGTATTGATTTGATAATAAAAATAAAATTTGAATATAAAAGAAAAAGTTACTTTTCTCAATAGAATGAGAAAGTAAGGAAACAAGATAAAATTAATATATAAACTTTTCATAAAAGAAAATATAAAAATTTAATGGGACGGGGAGAGTATATATATCATTAAATATTTTAAGTTGAATACTTGAATCGAACTTACTTAGATAAAAGTAAATAAGAGAGACGGGGAGTAGTGTGATTGCTCCAAGCGAAATTAAAGAGAAAAAGTGAATCATTACTTAGATAAACATGTGAAAATATAAATAAATAAATAAATAAGGTTAGGAAAAAAGAAGAGAGAAAGGTATTGGATGGCCTACAAAGCACGGCCCACACCAAGCCCTGATTTTGCATTACGTACACTACTCAGTTTAGTAGCCTCGGCTCATGGGCCACTTTGACCGGTCACCAGTAAAAACCGGATTAATCTTCATCTTCTACATCAACTCTACCCTCTTTTACTGCTACCCTACACATTTTTATCCCCCCCAAATTTGTACGTATTTTGAATTTTTTGAGGATATCTCTTCTGTCTCTGTGAATTAAATATACTACACACAAATGTACATATTAAAAATTAAAAATCCGTCGTTAATTTATCTTTCTAGTTCAAATATAGAGGTCTCTAGGTTTCAGATTCCAATGCTTCATGAACTTTGTGTGATGAAATAATTTCAGTAACTTCTAGAAATAGTAGAAACAAGGGTGTTAATGTTAAAGCAGAATATGTGAAAATAACAGTGACTGAATTGCACGTTGAAGTGAAACTCTAAGGACTAGTCAAGTCATATACACTAATTTCCTCCTTGGGGAACTAAACGACTAAACGTTACGGGGAACAAAAAACAAACAAGTGGAAGGAATACTGTATGTATATGTATATGTATATGTATACGTATATGTATATGTATAGGATTATAAATAGCAGGGAAGGAGCAGAGCGGGCTAGAGATGAAAAGAAGAAGAAAAACAACCTCCCACACGGTGAATTTTATGCAGCCGCTTCTTCTCCTTCCTCCGGCCAGAATGCATCACAAGAACAAACGCCAAAAGACCCACCGCCGATTCGTCGATCTCTTCCACCACCTTCCCGACGATCTCGTCGTCTCCGTCTTCTGCAAGCTCAGCTCCTCCGCAGCTTCCCCGTCTCATCTAATCAACGTCCTCCTCACTTGCAAGCGCTTCAAGTCCTTGGCCCTCAACCCTCTCGTCTTGGCCAGAGCCTCCCCGATGGCGCTCGTCGGAAAACCCCAACGGTGGTCGGAATCCGCACATCGGTTTCTGCGGCTCTGTGTTAACGCCGGCAACGTTGACGCCTGTTACGTTCTTGGAATGGTCCGTCCGTCACTCATCACGCTCTTTCTCTGCTTTATTTATGTTTCTGTTTAATGTAATTGATTTTGAATGAATGAATGTATGTGTTGTTGCAGATTCGGTTTTACTGTTTTCGGAACAGAGTGGGCGGCGCGTCGTTGATGGCGAAGGCCGCGATTAAATCTCACGCGCCGGCGCTCTACGCGCTGGCTGTGATTCAGTTCAACGGCAGCGGAGCTTCCAAGAACGACAAAGATCTCGGAGCTGGCGTGGTTCTCTGCGCCAGAGCCGCCTTTCTCGGCCATATCGACGCCCTCCGCGAGCTCGGCCATTGTCTCCAAGACGGGTACGGCGTCCGCCAGAACATCACGGAGGGCCGCCGCCTGTTGCTCCTGTCCAACGCACGGGAGCTAGCTTTGTCTCTACGAGCACTCATGGAACGGGACCTCTCTGTGCCGTATTCGGGTCAGGAAACGGGTCGGAAGCAATTGACTGATTTGGCCCTTAAGGTACAGGGACAGGAGACGCATCCGGTGAACCGGTTTCTGAAGGAGTGGTTTGAATCGGCTATGTGTGTGTTGAGTCCGGAGCTCCGATTGTGCTCCCACGGTGGTTGCGGGCGGCCGGAGACGAGGATTCATGAGTTCCGGAGATGTTCCGTTTGCGGGAAAGTGAATTACTGCTCGAGAGGGTGCCAGGCGCTTGATTGGAGGCTGAGACATAAGGCGGAGTGTACGGCGGTGGAGCGGTGGCTGGAGGACGTTGCAGGCGTCGGAATTATGGGCGGTTGAGGAACCGGAAAATGCGGCAGTCGATTAGATAAAAAAGCGAGATGGTAGTGGTTTTTTTTCTTCCCTTCCGCTATTGTTCATTTTTATTTTTGGTTTTTTTCGAAAAAACTTTGTTCTTTCGTATTGTACATATAAAATATTTTGGAGATTCAATTCCTTATTTCACTCTTTTCTTTTTCCTTCTTGTGCTACCTTGCCTTATTTTAAATTTTATCTTTATAGTAGATGCCTTTTTTGATATAAGAAGGTAGAGGGTACTGGACATTTTTTTTGAAAGGCAATGTAATTGATATTAATAACGTAATTGATATTAATAATGAGTGGCCACAACTCGAAACTTACAGGATGAGTTTGAATTGTGCCAAGACGAACAAATCAAGCTTCTCTACAATTTATGGAGGTTGTTAGATGCATCTAATAATCTCAATAGGATTTATAAGTCAATTTATCCAAATTTTAAAGAAATGAGTCCACCGGTCAGAGATTCAAAGATAGGAAAGGAATTGGATGGAGGTGAGCCATGAGTTTGATGAGGGGGCTGCTCTATTTGCAAAAATTTCTTCAGTTATTCGTTTTATCACATATCAAGTCTGAAGTTGAAACTTTAAAATAGTTGATGTTGAATATACTGCTGAGAGAGCATTGTTGGTGTCCGTTGCTGTAAAGGAACCTGCGTTGTACCATGAATAAATGAGGTGCCACCGGGAAATTGCACGGGGGCACCCTACTAAACTGTGATCCAGAGTTTCCATCGTACATAAGCAGTTGGCACATCCATAATTTTTTAAGGGAACTCCTCGCAGAGAAAGTTGCAAGCATGTTGGAAGCCTATCTTGTGAAGCTCTTCAGATTGCAATGTTGATCTTCTTTGGAACCCAAGAATTTCATGATGTTGCAAGACCCGGGAGGTTCTCGAGAATTTGATGATCCGCCAGGCATGAGAGGGATGTGACTGAGTAGAGGCCAAAAATGTCAAGCGCTCACTCCCATGAATCTACCTTTCCTTGTTGAAGACTTGAATCCTGCAGAAGATTTGTTAGTTTTGAAAATTCACCTAACTCCCTTCCTCTCAACATTCTTCTCCACTTCCAACTCCAACTTCCTTCCCACCACTCACCTGAGTCTCTTATTTTCACTTCTTTATTTAATTCTAGAGCAAATAATCTTGGGCATAAATCAGCCAAGCATTTGTCTCTATTCCAAGCATCTCTCCATAATCTAAAATCTCGACCATCTCCAACTACTCTATGAAAAGAATTTGTGAAGTTCAACCCAGTTTCGTCTAGCTCCTTTCCTATTTTTATG
>JBBYHH010597370.1:0-10618 GCA_038382905.1 Daphne laureola
TAATCAATCAAAACTTCGAGTATTAATGTTGTCCTAAATCCATCTAGGAACAACAATTTAGCTTCAATTTCCATTTTATCCAATTTTTGGATTTTCTCTCTCTAGAACCCTAAATTCCCAAATCTTCAATTCAAATCGATTCAATGCTACAAAACATTTTTCTAGCTCCTACTTAGCAATAAAACACGCTTACCTCTTCAATTGAACCTTTCGGGAGAGCCCTAGCTCCATTGGAACTTTTGCCCAAATCTCTGAAAATCCATCAAATCCGTCGAATGTGAGCTTCATTCGTGTGGAATCGTTGCTCAATTCATGTTTCTGACATGAAAATCGGCTTCCCCTTAGAATGTCGCTTTGAATCGATCCTTTGGTGAGGAATTATGAAGAACTAGAGAGAGAGGGATGAGAGAGAGACGTTTTCCGGAAAAATGAACGAAGATGACGAAGAATGCGTAGAATTCGACCGGAGGTCCGTTTTATACGGAGGAGCTCCGCGGCGTCACGCAGCGCCGCAGCACTGCCATCCAGTGCGCCGCGTCGTCCCCAGCCAGACAGGAACCCGTCACGGCGTTCACCGGCCAGCCCGCCGCACGGTCGCCGCGTTGCACGAGTTTTGACAGAATGCGTTCCTGACGCGCGCCGTCGTTGCGTCGCTCCACCGCCGCGATGCACGAGCTGAGGCAGAAGGTCGTCGCAACGCACGCCATCTGACCCGCCGTACCTCCTCCGCGTTTCACCAGCCCAGGCAGAGACTCCTTGCGGCGCTCGCCGTTCAGCCCACCATGGGTCCACCGTTCTACCCGATTCAAAATTTCCAAACTTTTTCTTTTTCTTTTATTATTTTCTCTCTCCTTAATCGTGGCAGATCGGTGGAGTTTCGTGAGGCTCGGGTCATCCGTTTTGACCCGTTCAAAGCCCGTTACAACCACGAATGAGCCATTTACTGTTCCGTCGGAGAATCATTCCTCGATTTCTCCCGATCGGACCGTTTACTGAACTTTCTTTTTCTCACATAAAATCTTACTTTTCTTCGACGGAATTCTTACCTCGGACTTTTCCAGTGAATCCCCGTCGGTGGCCGTAACAAGAACACACCTGAATATATGGATTCAACCTTCTCCCCCTGCAATGTATCCCGCAATAGAATATCTGAACGGTGCAATATATAACAGAATACCTGAATGATGTAATATAGAACAGAATACCTTAATAATATAATATGGAATATAATACATGAGTGGTGTAATATAAAATAGAATAGAATACCAATGTGAGTTGATCCAATACAGAATAAAGCTGCAGACACAAACTCCCACATCCTAGACGTGAAGTGAAACATATGTCACTTGTTATACCGCAGGATTAACCAAACTGAGATAACTGACAGTTGACTGATATGAAAACTCTGAAACCCGGCACACCTAGTGTACCTACAGACGCAGTACCCTTGAACCTGGAAATCTGACAAACTAACCTAACAGAACATCTTCCATCGCCTAACTCTCTCACAAACCTAACATACTCGAACCACCGTCTGTTGTTCGGCGGGAGTGGTAGTTTAGACTACCGTCCAGACCCTCTCAGTGGCGTCCCATCCTCCGGGCGCATCTTGTTGCACCCCGAGTCAAGTTGCCGGTATTTTGACATTGCAACCATAGACAATATCGAGTTCTAGGACTAACTGGTACTTACTGACATCGACCAAACTGATCTGATACAGATACAGAAGATGACAACTATCATTGTCATTCCAGAACTTGCAATGGTAGAACTGATTCTAACCTGAAACTCAGAACTTATATTCACAGAACTAACCTTACCCTAAAATTCAGAACTTTACAGAAAAGGACTAAAGTCCTTACACAGCTGACATGCCGTCAAACCCAGAAAATCCCAAACATAAAACAAAATAGAATCCAAACAGAAAATAGAACATAATCATGATAAAAAGGAAAATAGAATCCTGACATAGTGATCATAGATCCTCTTGTTGTTCTGGTTGTCACAATTGTTACCTCGGGCTTAATGATACCTTTCACAACATTTCCAACGGAGTGGGGCTTTTACCCCTACCCTCCAATAATAGATCTCGCTACTGACGAGTCTCTCCCACATAACCTAAAATTTCACATTAGAAGAAAGAGCACTACGTAACCGGTTAACTACCCTACCATAAGCAAGGAGCAGTATTCCTAAAGGGTCTACAATGTAATTCAATACATGAATGCAGAAAATCTGAACAGAAGAATATATCAGATCATATCACTGAACAAACACAGATAGATAGATAGACCATAATCAAATCAGAATCATAATAGAAAACCCCTTCCTGAGGTTACCCCAGCTTGCATGATATCAAATCTAGATGTTCATGCCTTGATCCATAAATACATAGATATCAAATCTTCATATTGAAAAACCTCAAAATACATAGATAACTCATTCATAAATACAGAAGCATAAATCCATCGACACATAAAGCAATACTTGTCCATTTCTAGCATCATCATAAATATAACCATATTTTTCCAAAACATGCACCGGGTATCAAGGAAACCATGGACGATAAATATTTCAAAACTTAGATACAAGAACCATAACTCAGATCATGCAGCTATTTATCAAATCATAAAAGACACCAACAGTGATTCATGCCGCATGTACATATGCATCTACATCTACAGAGCCAGAGACTCGACCACCTCCAGGTCACTGCTACTGCTGCTAACACATATAAAGGAAAAGTTAACCGTTAGTTGTTTCATAAGTTTGCTCATCCAGAATACTCAGATAACCAATAACCAATATCTCAAATGAGACTACCCGCAAAACATAAACAGAAACCCAATCAAGGAGCTACATGTACCTCCAAAGAAAAATCCCAAAATGACCCGGTGCAACTACTCCACGGTCGTGCACCACCAGCTCCTGAAAAACATTTATCATAAGAGGGGTGAGTCCTTGAGAGAACTTAGTAAGTGTGTAGGTAAGGGTAATGGGTTTTTTTTTTAAAACGACCTGCATAAAAGGTTAGTATGCAATGTACTAACAATATAACAATCCTAAATATCACATGGTATGCAAAATGACATGATATACAATATAAACATCCCATCAGATGATAATAGAAGCCCACGCATCCCATCGGATGAGAACAGATAAACCAATCCCCCGATGACTCTAAGCATCGCACGTAGGGCTACCAGCGAGGGGCATACGTTCCACAAATCATCGAGAGCCCGGTCGATTCTCCCTTACAAATAATATCATCGACCGCCCAGTTGCTTCTCCCTTACAAATAATATCATCGACCGCCTGGTCGGTTCTCTCTTACATAAAACTTGAAAACCATTACACTTACCATGTGACTAGCCCCGGGGATCACCGGGCCGCACCCTCAACCCGGAAACTAGCCTCAACTAGCCCAATATGCATACCAGACACCCATAATGCATATAAAGAAAGTTGAACCCTTACCTGACATATCAGAGAATTTCCATACTTTTCCGAAGGTAACCAAATCCGGCAGCATTCCGGCTGCAGTTTGACAAAGCTCATCCACTGAGAACCCAACTGAACAACCACACAACAACAAGACACACAATACTAAGATCATTGATCACAATCCAAATCAAAAGTAGGTTAACTCAAGCTTATCATTTTCAACCATATCAAGTACAAGAAGACCAATAACAAAGAATGCTATCAAGGATCCATTTAACACAAAGCAAGCCAATTTCCATCTCAGAAATGATCAACCATGATCACACACCAAATCCCACATCACACTTTAATTTTGGCCAACATATGAAAATGAGACCAATTATGGAAAGTATAACCAAAATTTCATGCAACAATTTAGGAGTTCAAATTCAACTCCATTCCAACAATAATCCATCATTCATCACAAAACATAACCTTAAATTCAACACTTAACAAATTTGGCCACATGAACGACAAGTGGCCAACCTAGTGAAATGTTGTCCAAATTTCACATATTTAATTAGCAACTCACTTTTATTACTAATCCAACTAAATTCTACATTTCATCAACCAACATCAACCTTAAATCACTTCCCATAAAATCGGCCACATTTGGAAAATCAAAGGAGAATGACCCAATCATCCCCCTACCAATTCACAAACTCAATTTCATCACCAATTCATCATAAATCTCTAATTTAATCAAGGAACACCAACCTTATTACTTACTTCTAAAAATTGGCCAACATAGCCAACCAAGGAAAAGTACTTGACCATTCCAATTTCAATTTGGAAACTCTAATCTAAGATCAATTCAACTCAATTTCACATATCAACAAAGAAAACCAACATCATTTCTCTTAACCTCAAAATCGACCTCAACCCTAGATGACCATCCCTCGTGAATCAAAGATGTTCGAAAGCATAAAACATGTTCAGAATGATCCAACTAACACTTTAGAATCACAATTCTACCTCAACTAAACAAACACCAAAAATCCCCAATCACAAGGACAAAATCGCCTACACAAGGGAGGAAGAAATGATGAAGTTCCAAGAACAAAAAGTTTTTCTTATCATCCCTTCAACCCTTTAACAACTCAAATTCTAGCTAATATCCTTGATTCAAGACAAGGGCTCAAGCCCTTGTTCATCAAAGAATCCAAAACAAGCCTTGAAATGAAGAATAGATAGAAGCAAGGTTACTTTCTCAACAAAGTTGCCATGAATCCACTGTTTCCTCTTAAAAAATGGAAGAATTTGAAGAAGCCACATCCTTGCCCAATGAGCTCTAGAAGAACCGGCCATGGCATGGAAGAAAGAAGAAGGTTGAGGTAATTACATGTTTCTTTCTTTCTTATTTCTTTTCCTTTCTATCATTTTACTTCATTCTATTTACGTTTTTTTTTTGTCTTTTGTCATCTGATTTTCATCCTTTCTTTTTATCTAATTTTGTCTCTTGTTTATTTAGTACCACATATAGACACACATTAGTGTTTCATGACATCACCCCACTCATTCCTTCTTTAATCACACATGTACACATGGCTTCCACTTATGTCATATATGATATAATATTATCACATTATCTCCTTTTCCCTTTTCATAACCGAATTTACTCCTTTTTACCGTTAAGGGTATTTTCATCCACTTTTCCAAAATAAGAATTTTGCCCCCCGAAGTGAAATTTAGAAAAATAGCTCGAAACACACATTTCAAAATCACGATGTGGACTCTCATGAAAATAAATCTCAACCGAGCCGCAGGACTACCCGAAAAGGTGTTCCGCACATTTAACACATAGTCCCTATACTCCAAGGTCAATTTTGGCAAAATGACCCAGGATTCAAGTACCAATCCCAAAGTGTGAAATCTCATGGAGATGAGTCTTAAATAAATCACCAAGATGCGGCACTTAGCAGAAAATGTACCCCGTATGTTCAAAATAGTGTCCAGGTACTAACAGATTCTGGTCCCAAATAAAATATTCTGAAAGTTTTACCAACGCCCTAGGTTGTTCTGTAACATTCTCCTCCTCTTAAAACTCTTGGTCCTCCAAGAGTATAATCCCGATCAGAACTAAGTCTCAGAACAAAAATTCTTCTTGAACTTACCAAATGTAGAACCTACCGGATACCTTAGATATAACCACAAAATCTTACTGATGCCGGAACAAATCATACCTCTAACTGATACTGTACTGACTAGTGTAATATGGATCAGAACACATCTGAATATATGTATTCGACCATCTCACCATGCGGTGTATGCCGCAATAGAATATATGAACGGTGCAATATATAACAGAATACCTGAACGATGTAATATAGAACAGAATACCTGAATAATATAATACAAAATATAATTTCTGAGTTGTCTAATATATAATAGAATAGAATACCAATGTGAGTTGATCTAATACAGAATAAAGCTGCAGACACAAACTCCCACATCCTGGACGTGAACTAAAACATATGTCACTTGTTGCACCGCAGGATTAACCAAACTGAGATAACTAACAGTTGACTGATATGAAAACTCTGAAACCCGGAACACCTAATGTGCCTACAGACACAGTATCCCTGAACCTGCAAATCTGAAAAACTAACCTGACATAACACCTTCCATCACCTATCTCTCTCACTAACCTAACATACTCGAACCACTGTCTATTATTCAGCGCGAGTGGTAGTTTAGACTACCATCCGGGGCCTCTCAGTGGTATCCCATCCTCCGGGTGCATCTTGTTGCACCCCAAGTCAAGTTGCCGATATTTTGACATGGCAACCATAGACATTACCGAGTTCTAGGACTAAATGGTACTTACTGACATCGACCAAACTGATCTGATGCGGATATAGAAGATGACAACTATCATTGTCATTCCAAAACCCGCAATGGCAGAACTAATTCTAACCTGAAACTCAGAACTTATATTCACAGAACTAACCTTAGCCTAAAATTAAGAACTTTATAGAAAAGGGCTAAAGTCCTTACACAGCTGACATGCCGACAAACCCAGAAAATCCCAAACATAAAACAAAACAGAAACCAAACAGAAAACAGAACAGAATCGTGATAAAAAGAAAAATAGAATCCTCACATAGTGATCACAGATCCTCTTATTGTTGTGGTTGTCATAATTGTTACCTCGGGTTTAATGATACCTTTCACAACATTTCCAACGGAGTGGGGCCTTTACCCCTACCCTCCGATAATAGATCTTGCTACTGGTGAGTATCTCCCACATAACCTGAAATTTCACATCAGAAGAAAGAGCACTACGTAACCGGTTAACTACCCTACCATAAGCAAGCAGCAGTATTCCTAAAGGTTCTATAGTGTAATTCAATGCATGAATGAAGAAAATCTGAACAGAAGAACAGAATCAGATCATATCACTGAACAAACACAGACAGATAGATAAACCATAATCAAATCAAAATCATAATAAAAAATCCCCTTCCTGAGGTTACCCCAGCTTGCATGATATCAAATCTAGATGTCCATGCCTTGATCCTAAAATCGTGTGAAGTCCAGAATAGCAGAAGAAATCCTCAAATTTAACTCATATTGAACATATAAAGAAAATCTCGTTCCAAGGTAGTCCACATAAGGAGTTGATCAGGGTACTCACAGAACTATCTTGGAATCGATCAGTGAAATAAGGGCTTTGCCCATCCAAATACACCCCTCAGAAGTCCTTTCTAGACTAATATATATATATATATATATATATATATATATATTCTGAAGACTGATTATAATAACCTGCGCTGATACCAACTTGTCACACCCCCGACCTGAAGCACATATATAGAGGGGGCGTGATGACCTTCCTTCACGGGGCCGCTTTGGTGTGGTGGAGTCTCATAACCTGGTCCTGATAAAATTACATGAGGAACGAGGGGCGTACCGGTCAATTTCATAATCACAAAGAAATCCACAAAGGATAATAAATCTTCAGATTGAAAAACACAAAATACATAGATAACTCGTTCATAAATATAGAAGCAGAAATCCATGGACACATAAAGCAATACTTGTCCATTTCTAGCATTATCGTAAATATAACCATATTTTTCTAAAACATACACCGGGTATCAAGGAAAACATGGACGATAATGATTTCAACACTTAGATACAAGAGCCATAACTCAGATCATGCAGCAATTTATCAAATTATACAAGACACCAAAAGTGATTAATGGCGCATGCACATATGCATCTACATCTACAGAGCCAGACACACGACCACTTCCAGGTCACTGCTGCTGCTGCTAACACATATAAAGGAAAAGTTAACCATTAGTCATTTCATAAGTTTTCTCATCCAGAATACTCACATAACCAATAACCAATATCTCAATCGAGACTACTCCCAAAACATAAACAGAAACCCAATCAAGGAGCTACATGTACCTGTAAAGAAAAATCCCAAAATGACCAGGTGGAACTACTCCACGGTCGTGCACCACCAGCTCCTGAAAAAAAGTTATCATAACGGGGGTGAGTCCTCGAGAGAACTCAGTAAGTGTGTAGGTAAGGGTAATGGGCTTTTTTTTTAAAACCACCAGGATAAAAGGTTAGTATACAATGTACTAACAATATTAAAATCCTAAATATCGCATGGTATGCAAAATGACATGATATAAAATATAAACATCCCATCAGATGATAATAGAAGCCCACTCATCTCATCGGATGAGAACAGATAAACCAATCCCCTGATGACTCTAAGCATCGCACACGGGGCCAAAATGCATGGTACCGGTAAGGGGAGTACGTTCCCAAAATCATCGACAGCCCGGTCGATTCTCCCTTACAAATAATATCATCGACCGCCCAGTTGGTTCTCCCTTACAAATAATATCATGGACCGCCTGGTCGGTTCTCCCTTACATAAAACCAGCAAACCATTACACTTACCATGTGACTAGCCCTACGGGTCACTGGGCCGCACCCTCAAACTGGGAACTAGCCTCAACTAACCCGATATGCAAACCAGACACCCATAATACATATAAAGAAATTTGAACCCTTACCTGATATATCACAGAATTTCCATACTTTTCTGAAGGTAACCAAGTCCGGTAGCATTCCGGCTACAGTTTCACAAAGCTCATCCACTAAGAACCCAACTGAACAACCACACAACAACAAGACACACAATACTGAGATCATTGATCACAGTCCAAATAAAAAGTAGCTTAACTCAAGCTTATCATTTTCAACCATATCAAGTACAAGAAGACCAATCACAAAGAATACTATCAAGTGTCCATTTCACACAAAGCAAGCCAATTTCCATCTCAGCAATGATCAACCATGATCACACACCAAATCCCACATCACACTTTAATTTTGGCCAACATATGAAAATGATTCCAATTATGGAAAGTGTCACCAAAATTCCATGCAACAATTTACGAGTTCAAATTCAACTCCATTCCAACAATAATCCATCATTTATCACAAACCATAACCTCAAATTTAACACTTAGAAAATTTGGCCACATGAAGGATAAGTTGCCAACCTAGTCAAATATTGTCCAAATTTCACATGCTTAATTAGGAACTCACTTTTATTACTAATCCAACTAAATTCTAATGTTTCATCAATGAACATCAACCTTAAATCACTTGCGATAAAATCGGCCACATTTGTAAAATCAAAGAAGAATGACCCAATCATCCCCTTACCAATTCACAAACTCAATTTCATCACCAATTCATCATAAATCTATAATGTAATCAAGGAACGCCATCCTTATTACTTACTTCTCAAAATCGGTCAACATAGCCAACCAAGGGAAAGTACTTCAACCATTCCCATTTCAATTTGGAAACTCCGATCTAAGCTCAATTCAACTCTATTTTACAAATCAACAAAGAAAACCAACATCATTTCTCTTAACCTCAAAATCGGCCTCAACCCTAGATGACCATCCCTCATGAATCAAAGATGCTTCCAAGCATAAAACATGTTCAGAATGATCCAACTAACACTTTAGAATCACAATTCTACCTCAATTAAACAAAGACCAAAAATGCCCTAATCACAAGGATAAAATCAGCTACACAAGGGAGGAAGAAATGATGAAGTTCCAAGAACAAAAAGTGTTTCTTATCATCCCTTCAACCCTTTAACAACTCAAATTCTAGCTAATATCCTTGATTCAAGACAAGGCTTCAAGCCCTTGTTCATCAAAGAATCCAAAACAAGCCTTGAAATGAAGAATAGATAGAAGCAAGGTTACTTTCTTAATAAAGTTGCCATGAATCCACTCTTTCCTCTTAAAAAATGGGTGGATTTGAAGAAGCCACATCCTTGCCCAAGGAGCTCTAGAACAACCAGCCATGGCATGGAAGAAAGAAGAAGGTGAAGGTAATTACATGTTTCTTTCTTTCTTATTTATTTTCCTTTCTTTCCTTTTACTTCTTTCAATTTATATTTTTTTTTTTCTTTTGTCATCTGATTTTCATCTTTCTTTTTATCTAATTTTGTCTCTTGTTTATTTACTACCACATATGTATAAATTAGTGTTTCATGACATCACCCGACTCATTCCTTCTTTAATCACACATGTACGCATGGCTTCCACTTATGTCATATATGATATAATCTTACCACATTATCTCCTTTTCCCTTTACATAACTGAATTTACTCCTTTTTACCGTTAAGGGTATTTTCATCCACTTTTCCAAAATGAACATTTTGCCCCTCGAAGTGAAATTTAGCAAAATGGCCCGAAACTCACATTTCAACATCAAGATGTGGAATCTCAGGAAAATAAACCTAAACGGAGCCCCAGGACTACCCGAAAATGTGTTCTGCACATTTAACATAAAGCCCCTATACTCCAAAGTCAATTTTGGCAAAATGACCCAGGATTCACGTACCAAACCCAAAGTGTGAAATCCCGTGGAAAAAAGTCTTAAATAAATTCCCAAGATGTGACACTTAGCAGAAAACGTGCCCCACACGTTTAAAACGGAGTCCCGATAGTAATAGATTCTGGTCCCGAATAAAATATTTAGAAAGTTTTACCAACGCCCTAGGTTAGTCTGTAACATTCTCCCCATCTTAAAACTCTTGGTCCTCCAAGAGTATCATCCCGATCAGAACTAAGT
>JBBYHH010597481.1:0-10618 GCA_038382905.1 Daphne laureola
AGTATGACCTGTATTATTTTTTTGGAGGGTGGCAGGGCAAATTCAGTAGATTACCGTCATTATACCCTTGTAATACATCGAAATAAAACCCTCAACTTGTCTTCTAACCTGGCAAGGAGGAAAAACATGCATTGTAAAAGATACAAAAGGCTGTATCATAGACAATCAGATTCTGAAGACAATCAGCCGAGGAATTTTAACATTTGTTACCGGTAAATATAAATATATGCATTTGTGTGTTTGAAGGTAATGATGAAACATGAGAATATGGGAAATGGTGCAGATGCTGAAGTTCCGGGGGTACCTGGTTAGCTATCATCCCTGGAGTCATAGTACCCACATCTCCTTCCTCTGGGCACCGAGGACACCGCAACTTGTGCCAGAAGATGGCGGCAGGTTCCTCTTGTTGCTGCTCCATTGGCTTTTTGCTGTTTGACATTATAATGGATGTGAAAACAGCTGGGCATTCAAAACTTCCTGAACAGCTGGGACATGTCAAGTTCAGGGGTGCACAACCTCGGTACCTGCAAGATATGTTCACGTTGATGAGATGGTGAACCTTGGTACGAGTTACAATACAGAACTCAAAGATCAGGGAGCTGACGCTTGCATTTTTTTGCTTGAAGACACAGCCGCAAAAGAGGCAACATAAGAAGTATATAGAAGAGCGTGTTCTTCTCATTAAAGAAACCATAAAAAATCAATCACATCAAATTTTCCCTCCAAATTTTTCTCATATATCAAATTAATTTTCAGATACTATTTCACTAAATTCTTCAAACTTTTCACCAAAAGAACACATACGAAATCTTGTGGGTTGGCAGAAATGAACTGAAAATAGATATTTCCAATGTTCAGAATTCACTTGCGGCGTCATAGTATTTGAATATAACCCCAGACAAAAGTGAAGAGGTAATCCAGTGCAGAGCTACTTTACACATCATCATAGTTGCCTTCAGCAGATTTTGAATCAAGCAGATAGGAAAAAATAGAAGTGCGTTTTTATCATTTTACAACATGCCACCCACAAACATACCAGCTATTACCACGTTTAAGAAGAAAAGATTAGGTACCTATCCTCCTCATCGACAGCAAACAAGAGTGAGTCTGCTGGGTCATTGGCAGCGGCTTCAATTTGCTTGCTTAGAAACTGTAAATATAACGATAGAAATGAAGTAGCATGTAAACAAGATAGAAAGATTCACAGGGAAAAAAAAGAGAAATAAATAAAATAAAATAAAATAAAAAAAAGGGAACCAATTAGTCATGAAGCAAGAGACCAAACAGAGAGAAACTTTACCTTGGACGAATTAAGTCCTAAACAGTTGGCTAACCGCTCAGGGCTAGTGCCCTGAATGCAAGCACATAGGCGAGAAACTACAGGATGAATCTGCTGTGATAGATAATAGTCTATGTCAATCATCCATTTTCCATCATCTCTTTTCACCTCATCAGGATGCCTGGCACGTTGGGCAATCCCTGTTGAACTAACTGAACTTGTACCCTATCAAGAATAAGGAAAACTCAATAAACATAACACCTACATTAGGAAGGGCCTTGACTATATAATGTTAAACAAATACGTAGTTGAGGGCAGACCTGCTCACAGCAAATAATATATGGAACGGTATCTCCAGCTGACCAACCAGAAGAGTAGCCAGTTTGTTTTAATCTTAAGGCCACCTATACAATTGAATAAGCAAATAAGAGATTATGGATCTAAAAGTTAACTGGATCATTTTCCAGATTCAACTTCTGGTTCACGAGAAATGCTTGTTAAACATTTAATCTCACCTGAACATGTGGCTGGTTTTTGGCATCTGGGTAGGCTTCAGGTGGTTTAGTTAATGTCTTTGTGATGACATATTTATCAAGTGCAACTTGTCCATTCCTCATCTCCTCTTGCACCTGTTAGGATTGATCCATTAGAATTATACCTTTCTCCAGTAAAAGTTGTCTATTTTAGATTATGACGCCCATATTTCTTGCTTGTGAATTGTGAAGTGAACTTTGAAAAACGATTGTTTCTGAACTTAAGATCACCATTAGGAAAGGAAAACAGTTTAGCAACAATAGTTAGAAGCAAACTGACCTTCATGAGAGAGTTATGTATTGATTCAACGACATCCTCACAAGTGCTGAACATGAAAATAAATAAATAATAGTAATAATAAAATAATAAGAAGAATAATAATAATACTCAGCTAATGAAGCAGAGAAATTTTCAGTGAACTGCATAAGAGAGACGGTGGACAGGATGACAAGAGATTCATACCCTCCAGATAAAATTTGACCAAGACAAAAGTCTCCTAATTCCTTTGATAACAGACTCCAGTCACGCCGAACCATATCAAGGCCTTTACGCTCAATAACCTAAATTATAACATACGATCACCTTCTAGAAGAAAGCAGTCTAAATTACCAAGTGATGATATCACCAAATACCTCATATATTGAGCCATCTTTAAATTGGACCTTCACTGCGGCATACTTTTTCTTCCTAAGGAGCAACATTCTTTTATAGAGTCCATCGAGATCGATTTCCAAACACTTGTACTTCTTGTTAACCTTTGCTTGCAGAAGACAAGTGAAGCCCAGCATAGAGTAATTCGATTAAGTAATGCTGAAATGGAATAATTGAAACAAGACATCTACTATGCATGCGTTGAAGTAACCACAGATGCAGTATATTCATTGATATAACAGATGAGGTAGAGACAACTCGTTACTCCAACCCCAGAAAAGAGCACCAATCTTCTGTAATTGTTACTCAAATTAAAATGGAAAATCTGATCAATACGATCTCTCATGAAGATAAATTTAATAATGTTGAATTGCCAATTTGGATATCTCAAAAACTATCAGGTCATACAACATTTAATGAAGGGCGTGAACAATTACTAACATATATGCCTATATGATCTCACCTCTTGAATAACTTTCCCTGCAATGACTTTTGCTTTAGCAATATCATCAAGTCCACTGTAAATCATGATTGAATCTGTATCACCATATATCACCTGCAACAAGTATGAAAACACACCATTAGTTGCAGAAGTGGCATGATAATGCCGAAATTTGTATACGAGACTACCTCTAGGTTTAAGTTATTCTGTACAAGATCAACTGTACTCTGCAGGATTTCTCTACCCTGCATGGAGAGATATTTGCTTCAACCATGAGAACAGATTCACATAGAGTGGCATTGTTTACCACGAATTGAATGGTCAAATAAAATTGCATATTGTTTCAGCATTGGTTTATACCATCCTACCTGTAAGGTTATAAGTTCTGCAAGAGGCTTTGCATAGAACCGTGAATTGGAAAACCCCAGGCATCCATACATACTGCAACAGAGTAAACACAATCACAGAACCGACAGCAGCAGGGGAACTAGAGAAAAGGGTTAATCCCAGCAAAATGTACAAGATTAAGAACACAAAAGATATACATGGAGATACCAGTGCAGAGCTAGTGACACCATAAGTACCTTTCTAAATTTCCTTAATTGAAATAAGTTTTGAACGCAAAGATTCGTAGGATAAGAAATCAGATTTGCTTGGACAAGAGATTTATGCTTGTATTTCATAAGAGCTAAAGATAACAGTTAGGAAAGGTTCATGAATAGAAACCTGTTTGCAGTGAGCTTGAGTGCCTGCTGCTGAATATCAAACTGTTGTAGCTTGATACCTGAGGCTGTCTTCATCCATGATTTCACCGTTCTCCTTCTTTGTACTAAATTTCTCAGCAACTGCAAGTATGGAAGGTATATATTATTCGAGCATATGTTCTAAGTGCTAAGGTTCAAATTACAAGATGGAAAACTCCTATCAGGAAATGGAGCTGAATAGTGAATACTTCCTAAACTAAAGAGATGAGATCTGTAAAACTCATTCTACATTCAAATGAAAACAGGGGTCCACAATATCCACTGGAACCATACCTTTGGTAGCACTCCGTCCTTTCTACTGGAAGGTAAACGAGGAACTAACCCATCAGAAAACCTTTCAACTGTTGTGAAGCATATATTATATTCCTGTAAAGATATTTTAAAATCCATTATATTCACCCCATATAATTCAGAAACATGTTATCAGTAGATCAATCAACAAGTCCTTTGTTGGGCATAAGTTCCTCCAATAACTTTAATGGAGCAAGGTATTTTTAGAGGTATTTTTAGGTCTATATTTGCCTTTTCTCCCACCTCCCAGAATGACAACGTATAGCCGGTGTCTCCTGGGGTGCATCGTATATGCTCCAACTAAAAGGTGACTTGAATTTACTGTCAGGGCTAACATAACCTTATCCCTATCAACCCTTAGTTATCTCAATTGCGTACCTACCCACCCAGCAGACATCAAACCTGTACTACACTCATTTTGTTTACATGCTTCTTGTTTATTTAACATGCGGCCCAAATAGGACAATCGGTTGAAGTGACCGCTCCTCAATATTTTCATTTCCAATTTGAAGGAATATTCATTCTGAGTAACATACATGTGGCAGAAGTCTATTTAATAACTCTGTTTCAATTTGAATGATTAACATCTCGCTCAAGCTCCTCATCACTGTGGATGATAAATCAAAATGGTTCGAGGTTTCCCTTTAAAAAAATCTGAGACATCAAGCTTAATGGTCCAACAGTCGCAAGATACCACTACATTTTTACTATTTAAGTTAATACCTCCACAAAGATCCCTTTTCGTCCAATGAAAGATCAAAAGGTTCTTCATTAGCATGTCAAATTGCATTGACTCATTTACTTGAGGGAGATTGTATATATTCACCCATGTTTATTGCATAAAATACCATGAACAAAGAAGTTTCAATGTTAACGATAAAAGTGAAACCAAACTATTAAAGTTCGATTTGAAGGAGTGTATAATGACTCCATTTACTGTTGAGTGGGTGAAGGGGCTTAGAGCTTCTTTTCAGCTGTTTCATGTTTACTTAGGTCAAACTATATATGGGTTATTGTGCCTCAATCTTCATGTCCTTTAAGATTAGGTATGGTTCCTTGTCATGTTGACAAAACTTTTCTCTATTTCCATGAAAAAAATCCATTTTCTATTATAACTAAAAATACACTTCACGACCTCGGTCTTACAATTACCTAGTTTCATACATTTCAGAATTAAAACGCCTTAAAATTTAAACTTCGAGGTTCATCCTGATTTTTGCAGAGTTAAAAGGGACTAGATGATTACAGTACTCCCAAGTAATAAAACTAAAACAAAAGACCACAAAGCAGCAGAAGGGAACAGCATTTGTTGATACTCCTATTTGCAAGGAACCAGATGGAATTGATGCAAGGTAACTGACCTGAATGATGGAGGGGTAAAGGCTATTGAAGTCAAGAAGAAGTATATATTTGTCATATAGACCTCTTTTTGGCTCCAGAACTAATCCACCTGCGTAGGCAGGACCCTTTTTGCGCATTTTCTGTTCATTATCATCTTCTGTGGCATCTCTAATATCCTCATTATCCCCAACCTCAACATGGCTTGTCCGCTTTGACATTTTACTTTCCTTCATACGAGTTGAAATTTTGTCTGGTACAATATACTTCTTTCCATCAAATTCACGGAATGCATGCAACAAAAGATACTCGACTCGTTGAGCTCTAGCTCCCTGAATAGCAAGTACACTGGCTATTAATTTTGCAACATTTTCAAAAAGGACTTTCCATGCTCAAGAAGAAAGTATGTAAAATAAAGAAAAAGGATGGTGACCTGAAGTGTTTTTCCCCAAAGATTACCACTAATGTTAGTCAGCTGTCGCGTGAGAGGGAGAATGCTCAAATGAAACATAAGCTCCATAGATAACCATGCATCAGTTTCACCACATTCAACCTGGAGATAGCACACTGCAATTTAGAGTTTCGCTTGAAATGATACATGCTAATAGATGAGAGAGCTGTCCTGTTTTTTAAGGCAATATCATTTCCTGAGATCATCAACTGTAAGCATATTGTGTAAAGCAGAACTAAATTATAAATTCTTACAGAGCCTAAAAAATCATGATAATAAGATTTATGTCCAGTTCAGGTATTAGTTTAGGTAGAGCAGCTTAAACCCTGTTAGTTTCTTAATGATTTTCAATTGCATACACTCGCATTTTGTAGAAGGAAATAAAGCTAAAGCAGGGACAAGAACCTACAAGTTCCACGAGTGATTCAGATGTTTGAAACATTGTAGGAATATCGTGTGGAGTAAGCTCTCTCCGCTCTTTCTTTAGCTGAGTCTTTGCCAGCTGTGTTAAAGAATAACTGACCTGGAAAGACCAGAGTAGGATGTCTAAGAAATGAATGCTATTTGATTTGATCCACCAGATGTAATCTGGGCAAAACAGGTAGTAGGAGCCTTGCATACCTCTTTCAGCAGATCACGAGAAGACAAATAGGTGTCACATAAAAGACGACCAGCCATGCAAGACATGATCCCAGGGCTTGCTCCAGACCCAAAAATAGTGCTTCCTTTTGTAAGTTTTGGCATCACAGATCGCTTGAGACGACCAATTTTGGACCACATGCTACTTGGCACCTTGCATGCCTAAGAAACAGGAATGTGGTTCAGATTAGCAATATGTAACTATATCATACACATCATGATGAATACAAAGTATGGACCAATTGGCAGGTATGCAACTTTTCCACCTAAACAAAAGGTTAGAACTGAACTGTGCTTCCACAAGAAGAAAGAACAAAAGAAGAATTAACATGAGCTGGACAAGCTAAAAATGATTACTCTAAGTTTGGTTGTACATACTCGTGATAATACCCTGCAACCCCAAGGTTCAGATTAAGCATGTATTAAAGGAATGCTGGAATGCCAAAAAGTAACTGAAAGTTATCGAACACAGTGGATTACATCAACAGTACCCTCCCCATCCTGCACTCGAGGGGTGAGAAGAACAGAAAATAAATTACAAATTACCAAGTACTGACTGCACATTGCATGAGAGTGTCTACATAAGTACCAAATTGATCGTAGCATAGTTTAAGATAAGCCTACCTGGGCTCGGTGTAGGAGAACATCCAGGTCAAACCCAGACACATTGTGCCCAACAAGAACATCACTGTCCAACTTGTATAACTCTAACATCAGCCTGTTTAATAAAGCTCTTTCACTGCAAATACAGAAACAATTAACATACTTAAAACCGAGCGCTCAAATACACCTTTCAATGCCCAGGCTTTATCAGAAGTAAGCCAACGAGCCTGATAGGATAGATGGGTAAGAAACCTGCTTTCAGAGACTAAAACATTGGACCCAGCTTTGAGGTTCCTATCCACCTCTTTGGCAAATCCCATAGGAAAAATTCCTCCATCAAGTTTCCGAATAATGGTAAAATGGCTAAGCGTCCCTGGTTTCTTCCACTCTGAGGGCAACATAGGACTATCAATCTGGCTAGTCAAAAGGAGCAAGTGACAATTCAGTTTACAAGAAACATCAGCTATGTATGATAAACAAAGCAATCATGTTTCAAGAGAGTAGTGATAGCTGATACCAAAAATAATAGAATTTGATACAGAATCAAATCATCATTTTAGTTAATAGAATGAAATGTGATGACGGAATCATGTTGATAAGCAAAACTAGGAATCAAGTTATACAACCTGCTAATGATTAATGCAAGCAGTTCTAAACTTATCTCTAATGCTGTTTCTCAACTTATGCAGAAGGTTGTACAGCTCTTTTTGTATATAAACTATAGTGATTAGAGACATTTGGATGGCTTAAGAAAGCTTAAGCCTTTTGCTAAAGCCAATTTTGGTCCCACATTTAAACATAAAATTACAAATATACCCTATTTTACATTATTGTTGGTAAATTAGCTAGGACATGGTGTTTTTGTAATTTCATATGCAAATGTGGGGCCACCATGTGCTTAAGGAATGTGCTTAAGTCACCTTAAGCCTTCTAAGTTGACGAGAACAATCAATGATGTCAATTAACTGCTATTCTAGAGTCATCTAATCCTCATATCACTTTGTCCAAATATTGGCACCAATTTGTAATATATACCTTAGATCTAACATTGGTATCCATACCCTACTTATAGAAGATTAACAGATACAATTAGTACCAGAGTGACTAAGAAAAAACTTGATGAATATAGAATCAGCATATCAAACAAAAAGATTATGTAGCATTGAATAATACTCCCTCCGTCCCAAACGTATTGTCTCAAGATCAAAAGAAAATTGTCCCAAATGAAATGGCCCTTCACACTTATGTTTTATTTTAGTTCACTTTTACCCTTGCACATACACTTCACTTATAGAGTCTAGGGAGTGGGTTGGGAGGGGTGAGAATGGGTTTGGAAGGGGTAATGATGGAAATTTATGTAAAATGAATTAGTGACCAAAGACAATCTTAATCTACACAAATCTAAAAGTGAAAACACGTTTGGGTCAAAGGGAGTAATAAAGTTATCGGAAAGGGATAGCAGCAGAAGCAGTCACTTGTCCTGACCTTTGCCTTGTGACAACATATAATGGATGCCGATACAATTTCATTTACATTCTGCTTTTCATTGATAACAGTCTTGAGATTTATTGCTGAAACCACAACTGGAGGAATCGCCATTGTGCTATTTGAGGAAGATGCAGTTTTAATGTCTTTTGGGCTGTCAACAACAACTTCAAATTTGCACCAACTAACCTGCATAACATTTCATAAAAAGCCGAGGAAAAAAAGAATCACATGCAATTAAATGCATACTAAATAGAAATACATTTACAGTTTTCAGGATCTCACCTTCTGAGAATCTGAACAGCTGGAAATTTTTGAAATTGACAGCCAAGAAGGTCCTTTTATCTTCCTCTTAACTAGAAAAAGCTCCAAAGCGCTGCAGATACAGAAATTTCAAGTAATCTCTCTGGCATGAACAACCTTAATTGTCAAGAGAAACCAAAGAAGAAACAGAAGCATGAAAGACAAATAATGTGAGTACTCATCAAAGTTTAACACAGCCTTGTAAAACAAAACTCACAAAGATTGAGCAACTTATTCAAATCCAGAATTTATTAAGGTACAAGCTATTTTGACAAAAGATAATTTAGAAAACATAAAGAAAAGAAAGACTTCAATTAAGTTTGTTTTGAGTAATCAAAGTGCACAAGAAAAACGGAAAAGACCTACGGAAATCAATATCAGGAGTGTTATCAAATTTGACCCAAGCCTCATAAGAAGAAAAAATTGCTTCTGATAGACTCAAATTTCTATAAAAACCAGAGACAATTCTAAATAGGTATCCTTAGATATGTTTTCATTTTTCCTAATTTTCTGCATGGGAAGGCCATAGAGGCTTCATCTCTTGTTTTTCAAAACATAGCACATGGTGAATGACACTGAGGAGATCACGTAAAATGGCTCAGCCAACCTGATCATAAGTAAACAACAAATACCTAAGCAAAGATACTTGTGCAATTTAAACATTAACAAAGAAGAGGGTATAGTTCCTGTACAAATATAACAGGCAAGTTAGCATAGGGAATAGTTCTCCCGAAAGAATGATGTGTTTAAACTTTTTATACCTGCAGTGAGTACCAAGAAGAGCAGAAAAAGTTTCCCCCTTGAGATCAGCTGGAAGTGGAGGGTCCTGGGCAGGTAGTAAAGCGAGAAGAAAAATCATGTTTAGTCAAGGACACTTTCTTATGGTAACCTTAAACTGACAATAAAGTACAAACTTTCAGTCACTTTTACCGAAAAAGAAAAAAACCTGCATACAAGTATCATCATGTTGTACCTTAATCCAACTATGTTGGGATCAGATAGTTGGATCAGTGACATTAAGATCATAGCATCGATCAATTGTCTAAATTAGTTAACATTATAAATTCGTGCAATAACCATATTGACAAGTTTAGAACGAATGTCTTTCCTGCACAAACTTGTTACTACGTATTAAGTAATAATGAGATGAAACTCCAAACCTATTCCTATTGTTTAGAAATTTACTGAGATGGTGATGAGTTGACATAGTTGCTATAGTCATGCTCATTACAAGATTGATATTATAAAATCAACATGCACATCAATGAGCATGATAGATAGTTCTTCTGCACAAAACCTCTAATCAATTCACTGGATAATTGTAAATAATTACCTTGAACGGATAGTTTATCTTGAGTACGTAATTATCCCCAGAAGGTATGTCAGATCGCTCAAATGCATAACTCCTCTAGAATATCCGTGTGCATTGAGCAAACAACGACAACACGAATTAGAAAACCTGAGAAACATTAACTGCATAACTTTTTTTGTTATTCAGCTTAACTAATACATATGCATACCATTACTGGTGTCATACTAAAACTTGAGACGTTGAGATTCAACAAGTGCCTGGTGAGTTCATTTTTCAACCCGGATGCTAAATCCTATAAACGAAAGTTAAAAATGGAAGTTAAAAAAAAGACAGAAACAGCTCAAAATTAAAACAGAAAAGAAAGAATGATTAAGGGGAAACACGGAATGTTCTGTTAGTATGACCAAGTACTTGGAGCTTATTTCTGGAAACAGGTGGAAGGATTTGAGACTCATTGGCATCTTTCTCAATTTGCATCACCTCTTGAAATACAGAACCAACTGGAATTGCATAAACACGTCTCTGC
>JBBYHH010597592.1:0-10617 GCA_038382905.1 Daphne laureola
AGGAGGGTTCAGAAGGGCAGGTTGTAGTAACCATTGAACGTAGGGAGTTGAAGAGTGGGCCACTGGATGCAAGGTTTTCTGCTTTAGATCACCAGAAGAAACTTATATCTGTCAATGATACAGTAAAGTTCCTTGAAGGTCCATTAAAGGTCTGCCTTTGATATGAAAAACCGACCAACATTTCTCTAATCAATCTTGTGGAATCCTTCCTTTCTACTAAGATTTAAGATCTTTTGTGATGAAGATTGTTAAGCTTTTTACATATCTAGCATGCATGGCTTGCCCTCTACAAATTTCTATTCTTTGAGTTCAATGCATTTCTTTTTATCTACTATAATTTTGTTTCTGTTGTCGATTTTCTTGATGCTCATAGTAGTTTTCATTTGAAGGATAAGCAAGGATTGGTCAAGCAAATCTACAGAGGAACTGTCTTTATCCATGATGAGAATGAGTCAGAAAATGGGGGTTATTTCTGCTGTAGGTCTCAGATGTGTGAGAAGATCAAGCTCTTTGCGGATCAACTCGGAAAAGTATGTTACGAGTATTATTTTATGGAATCCTGTGTCTAAAATATGTGCTTGCACAGACACACGCAGACGTATTTCTGCCTGGATGTGTACACATGGCTGCTCTCATACACTTTTGCCTCTGTAGACATGTTGTATCTTCCAGCTTACACTTACTGCTGTCTATTATACTCTGTTGTCTCAGGATGAAGAACCTGGTCGTTTTGAGTTTGGGGGGTTTCCTGCTTCTCCTAAATCACCGTTGGTAGAAGAAGAAAAGCCTTGGCAATCTAGAGAAAGTAGAAATGATTGTATGTATTTAAATTTTCCTTTAATTTGCAATTGTCTGGTGTCATTGGAGAGACCGCTAATCCAGCTACTTAAAAATAGCAAATCGAGAGAAGGATGCACTTTTCTCAATTGGTCAAACATTGAGAATACGGGTGGGGCCTTTGAAAGGATATCTTTGCCGTGTCATAGCTGTACGTCGTGCTGATGTTACTGTGAAGCTTGATTCCCAGCAAAAGGTTCTCACAGGTTTGTGAGTGAATTGTTATTACTCTTACTGGTACTGTAAGATAGCAAACTTTTTTTTTTTATATGCTTTTGTGTATAGAGCTTTTTGTGATGAATTTTGTTTATTGGTTGCACAGTTAAAAATGAGCATCTGTGTGAGGTTAGCAGGAAGAACACTATGGCATCTAGGTACTTATCTGCAACTTGCAAGTCTGGTTTATTTTCTAAAATGTTTCTGATTTTTTTTAGTCTATGTTAATGTCTTTTCTTTTTGTTCTTGAACAGTGACAATGACACAAGTTCTTTTAAGCCATTTGATCTGCTTGGATCTGAGGGATGTTCTGGAGGTAAAAACTTTAAGTTACAGTTAAAAGCAATATGCTTTAAATATTTTCTGCTGCAATCTTTTTATCTTAACAACAAACATTCTTGCACATCCATATCTTAAACTAAAGTTTGTGATTAGATTAATCTTTGAAGGTGGCAGCTAGATATGATGATTAGAAGCATTATTATTTTTTCTGTTACATTATGTCTTTTATTCTTATTCTGTTATTACTAATATATGATATTTCCGGTAAAATTTGATTATGTCTTTTGGTTTTCGCATCAACTTCGCATTTTTGCAAGGTTGGGGAGATGGAGCAAGAACATCAACTGAAACTGGTGGTTGGAATGCTGGGAGGTTATCTACTGAGGGGTAAGATCCTATCGGTGCAGTTAGAGATATGCTATTTGAATGGGATGTTGCTGCTTAACTGTATGCGGTCTTAGATAGCACATACATTCTTCGTATTTCAATTATGCTATTTCTCACACTTTGTTTTCTCTTATATCAACTATTGCATGAGTTCTTGCTTTTCATGTTAGGTATGGTTTCCTGGTTAAACAACTTAACTGGTTCTCTGGGAACTTTTTGGGAAGTTGTATCCGGAACAAAGTAATGATGTATGAGTATATCAGAAAATGAAAAGGAAATCTGTTCTCTACAACTAAGTGCGCCCTAATTTTATTTCCCTTTTCCTTTACCTGAAGAAGGTTTAGTTGCTTATGCCTTTACTCATATGGAATGTATAACTAACATGCATTTCAGTTTTGTCTTGTGTTTACTTTACGTATTGCGGTGAATTTCAACATTATTAACTTCTGCGTAAAATTGCAGGAACTCTTGGCCTAGTCTCTCTAGCTCTGGTGTTAAGGTTGGTTCTGGACTGCTCTAATCCCAACCTCCGGCTCTTTCTCACACACGCATGCTGTTATGTGTTCAAGAATGTCACTTTTTTACATGCACTTAAGTTCTAACCTTTTATAGATGAACATCAAAATTCAAGACTTTAGGAATGCTGTTAATTGTTATTAATCTGGTGAATGTTACAGCCTGAAGAGGAATCCAACAGTCTAAGCAAGAGTTCTTGGGATGCTGTTCCAAAGAAAGGTATTATTGCTGAATTAGGTTTCGTTGTGCAGAATCTTTTCATAAGGGCTATGTTCGCAAAACCTAGGCTTAGCCAATATCAGGTTTAACCAACCCATTCCAATAATGATTAAACCTGACACCACCCCCTGAAATATAAAAAAATAACTCTAAATCCCAAAACTTTCATTACTGTTCAAAATCGCCATTATGTGCAGACACCACCTCCACCGGCACCACTGCCTCCGTCCTACTCATATCGCCGCCGACTCCCCTTCCTCGGTCGTCCTTGCACCTCCGTTCGTTGTCGATGATGTCGTGGAGTCCAGATTGAACGTTGCGAGATCTGCCGACCACCAGATCTATTTTTGGATGCGATCAGAAGAGGTGGAACAGCGTGGCGGGGATGGGTGTTGCGAAATCGAGCACTGCAAGGGGTGGCGTGGAAGGGTGAGCGACGCTGGGTGGAGAGGATGTACAAGCCGTGGAGGCCAGGTGTGAGGGACACGCAGGGGGGGCTGGGTGGGGTTCTGTGTGCGGAACGCATATACGGAGGAGTAGGTAGGCGGTGGCAGGGGAGGAGGAGGCGGCGCGACAAGGTAGGGGTGACGGTGCGGCCAACGGAGGCGGTGGTAGGTATGGCTGTCGGACACTATAGCAGCAAACAAAGTTTTGTGGTAGGTGCCAGCGTGATGAAGATGGTGGGATGGGGAAGATGGTGGAATTGTAGAGTTTTAAACTTTTGGGGGTTTGTTTGAAAGTTTTATAGTATAAATTAGGTTGAAGTTTGTTATTTAACATAACTACCATATCATGATATTGAGATAACTCTTGATAATGCGAATAGAGCCAAGATTATAAAGTTCTGATCTTGTGTTTAGTAGATGATGAAAATAATGCGTGGGGCCAGCAATCCATTCAGACAAGTAAGAGTTCATGGGATACAGCTCCAAAGAAAGGTATTATCATTTATCACTGAATCAGATTTTACTGTGAAGACTTCTCATCCCATAATAAAGTTCTCCTGTTGTACTATGTAGATGATGAAACTAATGAGTGGGGCCAGCAATTGAATCATCCAATTAAGAGTTCTTGGGATACTGCTCCCAAGAAATGTACTTATTATTAGTTTGCGTTCTATTTTGATGAATTTGTCATCAAATGAAAATGTTGTTTTCCTATTGTATTTTGCAGATGTTGAAACTGTTGCATGGGGCAAGCAATCTGATCATCCAAGTAAGAATTGTTGGGATACCACCCTAAAGAAAGGCATTAGTACTATTGTTGAACCAGGTTCTGTTACGGGAAAACTCTTGATAACATGAGAGTTCTCATGTGTTTTGTAGATGATGAAAATAATGTCCAGCAATGCAATCAGATGAGTAAGAGTTCTTGGGACACTGCTCTGAAAAAAGGTATTATTACTTAAGTACTCCCTCTGTCCCACAAAGATTGCACCTTTTCTTTTGTCATTTTTACAGTATTTAATCTACGATTTATTTTTATGAATTCATAAACATCATCATCATCATCAGCAGCACCTTAATCCCAAATACGTTAGGGTCAGTGGCATGAATAGTGACAATTAATTGTTCACCATAAACTTCATGCAGAAGCAGTGGCAAAATTTTACGCCGGATGCCCTTCCTATCGCAACCTTCTTTTGAAGGATGATTTTTTAATTCATAGACATGTAAAGTTAAATCATCCATGTGCTTCTCATAATTTGCAATCTGAACTTTCTAGAAGTTTTTTTCTTTTAATTTTTTTTCACTATTTATCTTAGTAAAATTTTGAGTTAAACACTACAACTTGAAACATCAAAGTCAACCAAACAATTTTTCTGGGACAGAGAGAGTAGTATTTATTATGATGAAATGTTGGTATCACATGATAAAGTTCTTTTCCCGTTGATGTTTTAGATGATGAAACTAATGCATGGGGCAAGCAATCCGATCATCCAATTAAGAGTACTTGGGATTCAGCTCCAAAGAAAGGTATGAATATTATCGAGTCATGTTCTATTGTGAAGAATCTTATCATCACATAATAAAGTCCCCCCACCCCCGGTGTATTTTGTAGATGACAGTAATGCTTGGGGCAAGAAATCAGACCATCCAAGTACGAGTTCTTGGGATACTGCCCCCAAGAAAGGTATTGTTATTGAATTAGGTTTTATTGTGAAGAACCTTGTCATCACGTAACAAAGTTCTCCTGTTGCATTTTGTAGTTGATGAAAATAACGCATGGGGAGAATCCAATCATTTAAGTAAGAGTTCTTTGGATACTCCAAATAAAGGTATTATTATTATTGCATTAGGTTTATTTTGAAGAGTTCTATCATCACTATGTTCTTTTACCGCAATTTTTTCTTTAAATCTTTCAAATCGGTCTTTTCCTCTAGCAAACTTCACATCAATTTTCAAAACTTCAACTTTTTTTCTTTTCTTAAAGTTTTTACAAAAGAACAGACCCTTGATAAAGTTCTCGTGTCTCGTAGACAATGAAACTAATGCATGGGGCCAGCAATCTAATCAGCCAAGTAAGAGTTCTTGGGATACCGCTCCTAAGAAAGGTATTAGGAGTATTGTCGAATTAGGTTTTGTTGTGAAGAATCTTGTATCACTTGATAAGAGTTTTTGTTTTTGTTTTTCAGATGATGAAAACAATGCATGGGGCCGCAAATTGCCTCAGGCTGACAAACCTTCATGGGGTTCAAAAGCAGTTGAGCAGGATTCCAAAGCAGACACTGCCAAACAAGATCATGATTCTGCTTGGGGGAAGAAAACAAGTGCAAGTCAGGATTCGAATTGGGGCAACAAAGCTGTTTACCCAAATCAGGAATCTGGCTGGGGTGCTAAAGGAAATTTGAAGTCAGGATCAAGCAATGCCAACCAGGGATCAGATTGGGGCGGCAGCAGTAATTGGAAATCAGGATCTGGTGAGACAACCAAGGATTCTACCTGGAGCAGTGGTGGAAAGTGGAACTCTAGAGATTCAAGTGATGATCAAACTATGGCTAAGAAAAGTGACTGGAGTACTGGAGCTGGTGAGTCTGACTGGGGTAGTAAAGGAAGTTGGAAGCAAAATTCAACTAGTGCAAGCCAAGATTCTGGTTGGGGCAGCAAAGGTGGTTGGCAATCTGGATCTGGTGATGCAAACAAAAATTCAACTTGGAGCAATAATGGGAAGTGGAGCTCCGGAGATGGAAATGAAGACCAGTCAAAAACATTTGGTAATAGGGGAAATGGTGGAAATTGGAGGGGTAGTGGGAGTGGTGATCGAGGTGGCTTTAGGGGTAGAGGTAGATCAGATAGAGGTGGCTATCGAGGAAGAGGCAGATATGACACAGAAGGTTTTGGAGGGAGAGGGGGAGATAGAGGTGGGTTTCAGGGTGACAAACCTTCATGGGGTTCAAAAGCAGTTGAGCAGGATTCTGAAGCAGCCACTGCCAAACAAGATCAAGATTCTGCTTGGGGGAAGAAAACAACTGCAAGTCAGGATTCAAGTTGGGGCAACAAAGCTGTTGACACAAATCAGGAATCTGGCTGGGGTGCTAAAGGGAATTGGAAGTCAGGCTCAAGCAATGCCAACCAGGGATCAGGTTGGGGCAGCAGCAGTAATTGGCAGTCAGGATCTGGTGAGGCAACCAAAGATTCTACCTGGAGCAGTGGTGGAAAGTGGAACTCTAGAGATTCAAGTGATGATCAAACCGGGGCTAAGAAAAACGACTGGAATACTGGAGCTGGTGAGTCTGACTGGGGTAGTAAAGGAAGTTGGAAGCAAAATTCTACTAGTTCAAGCCAAGATTCTGGTTGGGGCAGCAAAGGTGGTTGGCAATCTGGATCTGGTGATGCAAACAAAATTTCAACTTGGAGCAATAATGGGAAGTGGAGCTCAGGAGATGGAAATGAGGACCAGTCTGAAACATTTGGTAGTAGGGGAAATGGTGGAAATTGGAGGGGTAGGGGGAGTGGTGATCGAGGTGGCTTTGGAGGAAGAGGCAGAAATGACAATGAAGGGTTTGGAGGGAGAGGGGGAGATAGAGGTGGGTTTCGGGGAAGAGGTGAAAGAGGAAGGTTTGGTGGTGGGAGGGGCCGTGGAAGGAGTAATGACTGGAACGGAAACAATGGAGGTGATGATGGGAAGGCTTTCAGTTGGGGCAAGGAAACAAACGATAACCAAGGCTGGAAAAGGGGTGATAGTAGCTCTGGTGGATCATTGAAATCCTGGAACTCGGTAAGTGATGGAACCAAACATGGTGGGGGCTGGAATAATCAGGGATCAAGCGGCAAAGATGCTGATAGTACTGCTGGGTGCTGGAAGTCAGCTAGCTGGAACGTATCAGGAAGTGAGAAGGAAACCACTGGTGGTAGTGTTCAAGTTGCTGGCTGGAACAAAGTATCAAGTGGTGGTAGTGACACTGGTGCTAGTGTTCAAGCGGCTGGCTGGAACAATGTATCAAGTGGTGGTAGTGACACTGGTGGCTGGAACAAAGTATCCAGTGGTGGTAGTGACACTGGTGGTAGTGTTCAAGCTGCTGGCTGGAACAAAGCATCAAGTGGTGGTAGTGACACTGGTGGCTGGAACAAAGTATCAAGTGGTGGTAGTGACACTGGTGGCTGGAACAATGAAGGATCTGGCCAGAAGCCAAGTTCCGGTTCAGGGGCAACTATAGGTGGTCAATCTGAGAGTTGGAATCAAGCAAATGCTGCTGATGGGGATCAATCTTCATGGGAGCAGAAGAAAGATGCTAATGCTGATGGAAAGCCTTCTTCATGGGGCAATGAAGCAGCCGGTGATGGTGGCCGATCATCTGCATGGAATCAGTCTAAACCCAACCAAGAGGATACCGGTGCATCACGAGCCAAACCTGAATCAAGTACATGGGGAAAGCCAAGTGATGGTGGCCAGGTTTCGGGCTGGAATCAGTCAAAAGATGCGAAGGAAGATGCTAATGCTTCATGGGGCAAAAAAGCAGATTGGGGAAAGGGAATTGGTGACAGCAGCAGCAAGGGTGGTTGGTAGTTTGTATACTTATTTGCCGTATCTGGGTTGTTAATATGTGAATAAACTTAGGCTTTGTCTGTTCGTTCTGTCAAACTTTAACGGCTTGCTTTGTTAAGATAGGAGCCAAACATGCAATCGGGTTCCTGTTTGTTTCTCGTACTGTGGTTGTTCCTCCACCCTGATGTTTAGTGGTCTTGCACTTTGAATACCGTGTAGCTTTTGTGAAGATGAACATCTGTCGTAAACTCGTAATGTGTCTTTAATGCAGATGAGGTGCTCAAGTTATTTAAATGCTAGCCCTTCTCTTTGAGCGCATGATTTTAAAGAAGTGACCTACACTCTATCCAGGAAATTTTATACTAAATATATTCATCTTTGATTCTTTTCTGGGTTATATTGATTCGTTAGGCTCCTCAGAACGTGAAAGAAATTAAAAATTATCGGTGAAGTTTGAGGGAGCTGTTACGTGCTATGATTAATTTAGTGGAATAATTTCTCGTAGAGATTGTGTGAATGTCGTTGATTTGTTTCAATTTAATGTTACTGAGTTGTGAGAACAGATTTGGTACTCCATCTGTTTCTCTTTCTTTATAACAGACACTATTTATAAATTAATTTATGATTTTTTATCTCTTATATTTTACATTTAAATTGAAGAATTTTTTTACATTAGTTATAGTTAAAAACATATAGATTCTAAATACATTTTTTCAATTTTTTTTATCAAATACATTTTAAAGGAAATTAGGTCAAACTATGATCCGAAAGTCAATTGTTTCAAAGAAATTGAAATGGAGGTAGTAGTTGAAATTTTATTTTTTATTTTTAAATGATTTAGTTACTAAACTCAATTGTTCTTGTTCGAGATTAATTACAGATTCTCCTCTTGTTGCCGAGAGACGAAAGTAAGAATTACTTGATTTTGGCTTTGGTTATATTCAATCCGATTGTTTTGGTAATCACAACATTTTCAAGTGAAATGCAGTTGTAAAGACTGACGCTTAACACTGATCTTAAGTGTACGAGGACTGAATCGCTTGCGACGACCATGGATGGGTCAGATCAGGAAAAAACAGAGCTCCAAGCAACTGTCTCGGTAGCGGTGGTGGGTTTGTAAATGGTAAATTTGTGGTTAATTTCTACTTTTTAAAAAGGGTTATGGTTAAATTGAGTATTTGAGCTAGGAAGTTACATAAATACACCTCAATTCAACGGTAATTAGATGGAAAATCTAACGGGATGATTTCATTAGGATAAAAATATAGTTTAAGGAAAGAAAATAATACAAAATCTTAAAATGTGGTTTAAATAAGACGATGACTGTTACACCCACCGCCGTCCGGCGATAAGTCTTTGACGTTTTACGGCCGGAGGACAAAGTATCTAAGCTTTCTGTAGCTAGAGGTAAAAGATTAACGTTTTTGATTGAGTGTTAAGTTCGAAAGTTGAAGTGTATAAAATGTATGGTTTAAGGTAATAAGGATGTCTGGAGATGCCTGATCTTGTTTTAGAGAATTGTGCGGGAAGAAATCAATGTTTTCATGTTTTCTGGTGTTCAGGCGAACCTCCAGGCGACGCGCGCCAAAGGGCAGGCGATCGCCTGGGGATCGAAAATGGAAACAGGAACGGACAGGGGTCCAGGCGACCTGCCAGGCGAGCGAAACCCCTGGCAGGCGATCGCCTGGAACCCAAATACAAAGATTGGCAGGAGGTCAGGCGACCGGCCAGGCGAACGAGCTCGCCGGTAGGCGATCGCCTGACCCCAAAACCAAAACTGGCAGGGAGCCAGGCGACCGGCTAGGTGAACGACATGTTTGGCAGGCGATCGCCTGACCCCTTGGGTGCGAAGGACAGAGGGCTAGGCGACGGAGCAGGCGAACGGGGGAAAGACGCAGGCGATCGCCTGGAGCATCTGGACCAAAATAAAATCAGGCTTTCGCCCGAAAGTTCTTCATTCTTCATCTTCATCTTCGAATCGGAGCTCGCCCGAGCTCATCCCCAAATTCCCTAAGTGTCGATTTTGAGCCTTAAATTGCAAGGAGATGGTTGTTTCATGCGATAATCATTGAGGGAACAACAAATCAACAAGAATCAAGCTTCAACGACAACAGATTGGAGGATTTTTTAAATTGGGGCAAAATCAAAGGTTGGTATTTCTAAGGTTTCTTGGTATCTGTGAGGTAGTAGACATGTTCTAATGATGATGTAGAGCTAGAAGTATGTTTTACATCATTAATTAGACTTGATTTTTGGTAGATTCAAATTTAGGGTTTATGAACCCTAATGTGCGAATTGTTAAGGGATGCTTCAATTGATTTCAAATTGCTATTGTTTGGTGAAGTTAGAGCAACATTAATACTTGGCATTGTGTCCAATTATTGCTAGAAGAGGTAGCTAAGGCAAACACCATGGGAAATTGGTGGATGAACAAAGTATCATAAATTGGTGAATTGTTGCTTCAATTATGTTCGTATGATGGTTATAGGCAACTTTAGAACTTGGACTAAGTTACAAATCATTGTGTAAAGTGGATTATTGGACTAAGTTCATCATTGAGCATTTTTGCTAAATGATGAAATATGCTGATTAATTACAATGTTAATGCATGGTTGGCTTTTGAATGGTCCATTGAGTATGCATGTGAAGTTTTAGAAGGTTTGGGTAAGGATTGGGCGGTTTTTGGAAAAATGGCCTTAAACAGGAAATGTCGATTATGATTGAAATTGTTAAGGAAAGTGGAATGCTTAGCTATGAATGTTTTGGTACATGATTGTTATACATATATATGGAATTGTATAGCTTTTGACTAAGAATTGCTCGTTTTGGGATTTTGGGCCAAAACGCTCTAATAAGAGAAAATGAAGGTTTAATGATGGAAATCATTAGTAAACGATGAATCTGTATGCATATAAAGGTTAAGCATTTTTTGGACAAGGTTTATAGAATTCTGAAGTATTTTCTGTATTGATTCTACATTATCTGTATGTCTGTTCAGTATTGTGGCGGGTTGCTGGAACATCCAAATGAAGACTACCGAGGATAATTACCGGTAGTACACGGAAAAGGGATCGATCAAGGATTGAACTGCGAATGTTACGGGTAAGGGTTCAACCTTCCTAAAAGCGTATTAAGTTATGTACTTAGTACCTTTTCGTTTGGTTGAGATCAGTC
>JBBYHH010597703.1:0-18998 GCA_038382905.1 Daphne laureola
ATTTTTTTATTTATTAATTTTATAAATATATTTTAGGTAGAATAAAAGGGAAAATATAAATAAAAAAAATAGAGTGTTGCGGCTTGAAGCGCAGCAAGGACCGCAACATTGGTGTCAGACTGTGTGGCAGGCTGAGTCAGCTTCGCTGCGGCCGCTGCACCGCGCAGCGACTCATTTCACTGTGGTGATCGCTGCGGCCTAAACCAGAGCTACAGCTGCGGCGCCGCTGCGGTTTAGGCCGCAGCGAGCCTCCCCCACTTACGTAGTGGGGCGAATGCAGCTTTTAAAAAGTATCGTTGCGGCCTCGCTGCGTAAACAGCCGCAGCAACCGTGTCGGCAGCCTCGCTGCGGCTCTTTACACAGCGAAGCCGCAGCGGGTTTCGTCCTCCCCCAGTAGTGAGAGTATGACTCACTCGAACTACTATGTCCTATTTTTTTTTGGACATTTTTGTTTGTCATTTGTTTTGCTTAGGTTGTTGGCATGTCTGTTTTTTTGTTTTTGGTTGTTATTGATGGTTCAAGGAGTTGGTCATAATCTAGTGGGGTAATTCGGGAACTTCCTTCCCCAACACCATGATCTTGTGGCTTCAGAGTAGTTTGAGAGTAGGACCAGCTCGAACTACTATGTTCTATTTTTTTGGATATTTTTGTTTGTCATTTATTTTACTTAGGTTGTTGCGTGTTTGCTTTTTTGCTTTTGGTTGTTATTGATGGTTGTTTACTTGTGATCGTGTGCCCCCTTCGTTTGCTCTTACACAATAAGATGATATTTAGTCTCATGGGAGCTGCTTAGGTATGTCTTGGGTGAGATCGCGGATTTATATTACTTTTCTGTGCTATTTTATGTGCTTTTTCAACCCATAAGTAGAAATTCTTGGAAGTTGTTCACTATGTCTAGGTTGTCTTCATCTGCTGCTACCTTACACTTTTCAGTTTTTTATCTCAGTCATAGTGTGTCATTTGATTGTTTTGTTCTTCTAGGCTGCTTCTTTATATTTTCAAGTTTGACCGGTTTCTGACTTCTTTCGGTTATATTTATTGTTGATCTGATAGATTTTCTCAAAAAATAAAAACAAAAACAAAAAAGGGAAAATGCGCATGATCTACCACAAATCTTCACGTAATCAAAACAATATTCATATACTCCCTCCATTCTCAAAAGATTATATCATTTGTTTTGACAGTTTCACTGTATTTAATCTATGGTTTATTTTCATACATTTTTAGATATTGAAAACTAGAGAATTCATATGAGAACCATAGTTTGATATCCAAATTTTCTAAATATATTTTTTCTTAATTTTTTTATACTGTTTATCTTTATTAATAATTGAGTCAAACATCGAACATTGAAATAGCAAAGTCAAATGATACAATTAATGGAGGACGGAGGGAGTAATTCAGAGTGCCTCTTAATATTTCTATTAAGTGAGAGTGCCACATGGTTAAGATAATAGGTTAGTCAAGTCTTTATGATGTGATGAGGCCTCCATTCATTCAGTTGGTTATGAGTTGGATGTTGTACCACTTCCATAGTATATCATTCACTGGCACAGTGGTTTCTTTAAAGTTCTAGAGAATCAGTTCTTGATAACTGGGGTTCATCAAAATGCAAAACTAGGGACAGCTACTTTGAAATTATTTAGCAACTCGACCTGTCTGACCTCAGACAATTCCATATATTTTCTCTCGTTTGATGGGTTATCTATGTTTGAATAAAAGACTTAACCTTAAAGCACGTATTACTTGGAAGTTGCATGGTGATGAATATGGAAGAACATGAAAGGTGTGATTTTGCAAGGGGGGATATTTAGGATAGAGCAGAAATTTAATGCTACTTTAATGCTCGTAATTTATTTTTCTGTTGTATGTGACATACAAATATAGTCCACTGATAAAACTTGACTTCCCAAGAATTTTTCTATGTTATCAGACAGCAATCCTCCTTCCATTGTCACCATTCTACTGTGCATCATCTCTTTTTTCTTTCAAAGGAAACTAAATTAAAGGCCTTTAAGATGTTTGTATATACTATTAATTGGCCATTACACTGAACATTTTATAACATCTATGCACCTATGCTTTGAGTAAATAATCCTTCATCTGCAAAACCAAAAATACGAACATGTTCACGTGCTTCTGAGTAGTTAATATTGTGTAAAAAATATTCAAAAGAAGAGGTACATCTCTTTGGTCTTTTTGTTTCTCCTTTCGCTGAAACTGATAGAGCAAAGAATTTAAACATCATGAAATGTGGCTATCCTTGTTTCTGTTTTCTACCATTCATTTTGTTGAATTTAACTTAAGATTTAAATGGTTTTCTATGGTAGGGCTGACGTATTGAGGGAGAACACAGAGGCAGTGTTTTCTGCTTGTGATGCTGCACATGGACGATGGGCAAAGCTCCTGGGTGTCCGTGCACTTCTACATGCCAGATTGAGATTGCAAGAATTTTTAAGCATATACAACATTACACACGAGTTCATACATCTAACAGAGAAGGTTCAATATATTCCCATCTGTCGATAAAGGCAATATGAGTAATTTTTCAGTAGTTCATGATGGCTTTGCTTACAACATTTACAGATTGGTGGAAGATTGGGGTATAGCATCCGTGGAACACTGCAGTCGCAAGCAAAAGCTTTTATTGATTTCCAGCATGAGTCTCGGGTCTGTCCTTGCCCTCATTATCAGTTGTCCCCCCCACCACACACACACACTCCCTCTCACTGTTGGATCTGATGTTTTAATTTCTGGTGCTTTTAGATGACCAAACTTAAGGCTGTTCTTGATCAAGAGACATGGGCAGAAGTAGATGTTCCTGGTGAATTTCAGGAAATCGTCATCTCTTTGTTCAATTCTGAAGTTTCTGAATCTCATAACACACAGGATTCTGAGAGGAATATTTCAAATAACTATGATCGAGTGGAAGGAAACAACAATGGGCTGGTTGTGCCTGACCGATCATCTCAGGTTAGTCAAGAGCACCAGCTGCATGTTGATCCTAGTGACCCAAACTCAAAAACTGTGTCCCAGCCCAAGACTAGCGCTTCAAATGATACTGTTAGCAAAGGCGAAACTGATGTTGTGGTGCCAGTGTCTAGCATGAACAGTAATTCAAAGGATCGTGGGAAGCCAACTGCTCAAATGCTTTTATATGCTGGAGTTGGTTATCACATGGTAAACTGGTGAGTTGGTGTATTTGGTATGTTTTCAGAATGTTTTGCCGCTACATCCTTGTGGTATTTGATGTGTTTTTCAGTTGACCTCTTGTACGTTGTTTTGGTTCTGTCTTTTTGTTTATATATGCATATTTTTTAAAACTTGCTCAATTAGTAAATCCCTGAAGATATTGATGCCATCTTCCTCTTTTCTTTTTCAGTGGTTTGATATTGCTGAAGCTATTGTCAGAGTACATTGATATGAATAATTTTTTGCCCGCACTGTCTTCAGAAGTTGTTCATCGTGTTGTGGAGATTTTGAAGTTCTTCAATACAAGAACTTGCCAGCTTGTTTTGGGTGCTGGTGCCATGCAGGTATGGGTTCCTAATATATGTGAGTGTATATTACAAAGAATTTCACCCAAACAATAGCAGTGCGACATATTGTAAAGCCTAGAGTGATGAAAGTAGTCACAAAAATCTCCATTCTCAAGCTCGCCCCATGCATTGTGGCTGCTTGCTGCTGCTGTGATATTGACTTGGACTTTCGAATAATTCTTACTGATATTTGTGGTTCTGCAGGTGTCTGGTCTGAAGTCCATTACTTCTAAACACTTGGCCTTGGCAAGTCAAGTGATCAGTTTCACATATTCTATAATCCCTGGTAAGCACTATCAAACTAAGTGACTGGGTTTCTTTAGTTATTTCTTAATGTTCGGTGAAAATAAGATAGGGCAGTTAGTCTGTTGTTAACATTGACTTCTAACTAAACATTAACCCCTCCTTCCGCCAAAAATTGAACCATTTGTTCTGATAGTTTCACAGTATTTAATTTATGATTTTTTTCATGAATGTTTAGGCATTGAAAATTAAATATTTCACATGTATATCGTAATTTGAAATCTAATTTTTCTAAATGTATTTTTTCTTGATTTCTTTTCACACTTTATCTTTGTTAAAATTTGAGTTAAACATTGAACCTTGAAACAACAAAGTTAAATGGTTCAATTTTTAGTGGACGGAGGGAGTATGTTTTTATGGGTATAGATTTGATTCTCAGTTTATTATATCTTGGATGTAGGAGGGAAGGGGACTTGGGATGTGACAACATCTGAAAACACTTGTAACTACATCTTTAAAATTTGAGCAGTCTAACGAGAATAAGCACAAACAAATATCATAGAATATATTCTGTAATGGCCTTCATCTTGGAGTACAGAAAAGCATCCATATTTATTGCTCCGTACTTGTATTGTGGTCATATGTAGTTTTTTGCTTACTAAATCTTGTGATGTTTCCTTTTCTTTTTTCCTTTCTTGTTTCTGCATGCCCTCTATTGTGATTTACCTTCTCCTTTCCTTTGTTGCATGATTTATTTAATTATAAATGGTGCTGGAACAAATTTATGACTTTTTGCGTACTCTTTGGACAAGAAATCAGGAGAACTCTTTTCCTCAATGTTCCTGAACCACGAAAGGCTTTGTTATTATCAGAATTCAACCGGGTAGCTGAGGTTTGTTCTCCACATGCCTGCTTATCTCAGCGTTTACCATTTGCATCTCCAGTAAAGTTTCTTTCTGTATAGAGAGAGTTCTGTTAGTTTACAATAGGTGTAAAAGTTCTACAACTGTTGTCAAATATGTGCCTTTGGGGTGTAAGATGCTAATCTTGAAGTCTGAATTATAGTTGGAAGGTGTAAGTTTGTATTCTATTTGGAGAATGTGTGTTATGTGTGTGTGTGTGTGTAGCAAACATATTCCGTTAGCTTCTATTGGGAAACTTTTCAGCTGGTGCAATCTTGTCTCAGAAGCTAATGTCTTGTCTAGGGTTCTGTTTGTTAGTGCTTCTGTTCCAGTAAAACCCCTGCAACTACTGACAAATCAGTTTTGGAATGGACGCTTTTTAATGTGGTAAAAAGGCACATGGCTTGTCAACTGCCCAGTTTGCAAACCCTCTTTTCAGTGTACTCGTTTTCGGTTGTCTCGTTGGCCTGTATGTGCAAAGAGTTGTTATTTGGTGTTTGCCAACATGTTCTAGTATAGTTGTTTAGGGTTCATGTTAGAGTAAGGTCATTCGTTCGTTGTCACTTACGGTTGTTTGCAATATCTTCTACGAAGAAACTCAAATGCACTCAAGTAGATGCAAACACAAGTACACATCTTTTTTACTCATATACACAATTCCTTATGCATTGCATGTCCAAATCCAGGATTATAAGGTTCATCGAGATGAAATACATACCAAACTTGTTCAAATAATGAGAGAAAGGTTGTTGTTTCATTTGCGTGGCCTGCGCCAGATAGTTGAAAGCTGGAACAGATCTGAAGTTGATGACTCACAACCTAGCAGCTTTGCTCAAAACCTTACTAAGGTACAAATTAGTCTGTTTCTTTATGGTCTGCTACTCGTGAGTTTCTTTATGGGCTAACTAGTAAGCTTCCATTACAATAAACAATCAGTGAATCATTAACCATCATACTGCACCTGAATGGTGTAAATAATTACATAACGAGCACAAGATGGGAATCAGTTAGATGGCAACCTGTTTGATAAAGTTGGTTCTCAAGTTTTCTTTAATACTTTCGGAAATATATACTCCCTTCGTATTCCATTAATTGATCCATTTGACTTTCATGTTTTAAGGTTCAATGTTCGACTTAAATTTTTATAAAGATAAGTAGTAAAAAAGAAATCGAAAAAAAATCTGCTCCCTCCGTCCCTTTTTAGTTGCTACAATTTTTTTCAGCATTTTAATCTATGATTTTTGTTCTTCAATGTTTTAATATATAAAGTTTAATAATTTATATGCAAATGATAAATGAACATATCTGTAGTTCATAAATATATTGTTTTAGAATTTTTTTGACGAAATCTTCCTAATGAAAATTTGAGTCAAACTATACAACTAAAAAGGGACGTAGGGAGTATCTAGAAACTTTATATTTCAAATTATGATAGGCGTATAAATTACTCTATTTAACTTAACATGTGTAAACATTCATATAAAAAATCATAGATTAAATACTGTGAAACAACCAAAACAAATGGATTAATTAATGGAGTACAGAGGGAGTACTAATTTTGAAGGCGGGTTCTGAACAGTTTGTACTTTTGTTTTCTGAAAACATGAAGTGAACATGCTAAAAATGGTACTAGTGTTTGTCGATATTTTCTCAAGATTTCATATAACATGTTGCTTATAATGAGTTATCCTTTAGCTCTTATGATTACGTTTTCTATACCTGGGAACAGTAAGACACATGATAACAGAACTGTCAGAAAACGAAACTGAAGCCAAAGTAACCAATTTGGCTATTTGGATAACGTACTCTTTACTGCCATCATGAGGGGATAGTTACCTTCTCTTTTAATGTGTGATCTGATTTGCTTTGTAGCTTGTTGGCGCACAGAGATCTGAAGGGTTATCCATCTGTTTCCTGTCATCCATGTTAGAGGTTCCTGTATAGACTATGCTGAGCAGCATTAGTTGTCCGATAAGAACGCCTAGGTTACTCCCTGATATCATCCTGTATGCCATAGGAACAGGATAGATGGTAGCTAATACTCTTCTGAACACTGTAGACTAAGCTATTGACGCGTCAACATCTCAGAATTTGGGTTTCTTTAAACAGTACTGGTAGCTGCCAAAAAAACAATCAAATGTGTTGGAGGAATTTATCCTTTACTTGAAACCAAACATCTGTACTCTCTCTAACGAGAGCAAAGATGACATTTTTGTCCAGTCAATGTACAAGAAAACTACTAGAATAAGTTAAATTTTGGGTAACTTACAAAAAACCCCCCCTGAGGTTAGGTGAAATCTTCAGTTTCCCCCTCGGTTTTGAGAAACCTTCAGAAAACCCCTAAGGTACTGTAAACCCTTCAATTACCCCCCTCAGTAGTTAATTCCATTTAAGTTTTTGTTAAATTCACGGAGAAATCACCTAATTACATCATAAATGTTTTAACCCTAACAATTTTACTCTAACATTTAGGATGTAAATAGAAAAAAAATTCACAAATTTAACAAAAAATGTAACTGGATTAACTGTTGAGGAGGATAGTTGAAGGTTTTACAATATCTTAGGGGGGTTTCTGCGGATTTCTCAAAATTGAAGGGGAAAACTAGAGGTTTCACCTAACCTTAGAGGGTTTTTTGTAAGTTACCCAAAAAATTACCGGAATTCTAGGACTGAAAAGATTCTTCTTTCAAATTTTTAAGACTCGTTAGAACAATTCTAGAGTTTTAGAACTGACATAGAAAAACTCAAAATTTTATAACTGACTTAAAAAATCTATAAAGATTTTAGAACTTTTCGTGTACTTCTCCCATAGATTCTAATAATACTATGTCTAATCAAGGTATAGATGGTTAAACCATAACATCCCTCGAGGGACCATGATACAATGCATGAATATCGAACTGCAAAAAGCATCACATAAGTAGGATTTAATCTATTATTTTAGTTTTCTAACAATTAAAAATATAAATTCAAACTTTTTATGTACAAATGTTAATTTGATGTCTACTTAATGAACATAGTTTTTAAAAATACTTGTGGGCATGAAAGAAAGCAATGACTAGGATCTGCCTGTACTGCAAGACAGCTCTACAATTGCTTCCGATGTGTTTGACAACAGTTTTTAAAAAATAATTTTTACGTTTTAGAAAACTACCTACAGATAACTTTTCAGAATTAATTGTAACTGTTTGATCTTGACAATTAAAAAATTATCTAAAATACTACAGTTATTTGAAACAGCTATTCTCAAATGCGACCTCATCTAACTCTTTGACAGCAATTTCATTCTTGAAAAGCAATTTAAGATGAGGAAGAACTTTAGGAAGTACGGGCAGATCAGCGACGTTGATGCTCATCATGTCGAAGGCAATGCAGGTGTTGTGCATGTGTGTCTCATCAAATACAGGGATTTTCGGGTACCTTTGGCTGAAATGAGTGAGGATGATACGGTATGCACCAGCTGAGTCTCCCATCTCAATAGCTTCCTTCGTTGTGCTGTGGTTCTTTGCAATCGCCTCTTCCAGCAAGTTATCCTCAAAGGTTGCCTGCGACAACATCAAGCGAACAAGTTTCAAATGTAAAATCATTCCAGATTATCAGAGCTTTAGTTTAAGGAATGAAAAGATATACTACCTCCGTCCCGTAAAAGATTAAGACATTTGACTTTTCATCTTGTGTTTGACTCAATTTCTAATAAAGAAAAATTTGTTAAAAATATATTTAAAAACTAGACACATTCATTTAACATATGTATATAAATTATTTGACATTATATATCAACATATTGAAGAAAACAAATCATAAATTAAATACTGAAAATAAAATGTTGTAATCTTTATGAGACGGAGGAAATATATACTCTGCTATGTGAAAAGTCCAGTGGCTTACTTCAACTAGAGATTTAAGTCAATGGTTTTAATCCAACTTAATCAAGTATGTGATATTTTCTTTTACAATTAATCCTAAAACTCGATAAAGATACCTCCAGAAACAAAAAAATATAATTAATTTGATAATAATATTTAATATCTAATCACATAAACGAGTTTATCCATTACATTAGACTGGAAATGATCTAAGCATAATAATCTATTGAATTAAGTCATTTATGTAATAAAAAATATAGAATTCGTTCTTTGATGCAAGTAAATTTACCTTTTACAAACATTTATTTATACAGTTTTAGTGTAAACGAGGTAGAAAGCTCCCGCGCTTCACTGCGGGATATTTACAATTGTAATATATTGTATCCATTTCTAAAAAATATGACAAATTTTTTTTTTTTTGAGATGTTCAATAAAATTTAGAATAATAAGATGGAAACTAAAAACAAAAAGGTAAAGAATTCAATATATCAAGGTAAAAAGAAGGAAAAAAACATTATTGTTCAATTCAAATCACTTACATAGAGCTCAAAGCATAATATTTGGGAGGAAAATGGAAAAATAATGCATCTGAACATACGGAAGCAGAAACAAAAAAGTAAAAAAATGGAAAAGGACAAAACTGTTGTACTCAATGAACAGTTCCAACAACCCAAGTTAAAAATCAGTAGGCATATAAAATGATGTATAAGAAAATAAAGTATCGGAGTCACATTTAGCATAAATTGGATCAAACATAGCATGTTTCCATTGAAATTAATAATACACATAACAAAAGAGGCCTAAATCAGAACATAATGGGCCGATGTGCAAAAAACATAAAAACCAGGCCAATTAAGGAGTATCGTAAAGAAATAGGAAAAGGATAAAAAGAAACGGAAAAGGTAAAAAAAAACACCGTTAAGCACGTAAAATGAAAAAATAAATAAACGTACAAAAACACATATAAGCAAAAGAACATGAAGAATTAACAGAAAAGATTAAAAAGATAAAAACATTAATTCAAGTCAAATAGGCAACATCTTATGACTGGAATAGTTTATGGCAAAATTTTACTAAATCGGATGGTACTCTTAAGAACATCATCTTGGACGTGAATAATAAAAAAAACTGTGAAAATGAGAGACAAAAAACATAGACACATAAACGTTTGTTAAGAAGGTTAATAAAAAAAATAGCTATAAGGAATTAAGTTATTGGACCTATACATTTCTTAAAAAAACAGACAACACATAATTAATACTCCCTCCGGTTTCCAAAAGAGTAGCCATTTGTTTTAATTGTTTTACAGTATTTAATCTATAATTTTTTTAAATTCATGCTTAGACATCTAAAATTAAATATTTTTTATATGTATCATAATTTGCACTATAAATTTCCTAAATATAATTTTCTAGAATTTTTTTGCACTATTTTTCTTTGTAAATATTTGAATCAAACATTGAACTTTGAAACAGCAAAAACAAATGGTTCATCTTTAAAAAACTGGATGGAGTATTTTTTATTCAAATTACCAAAATACACACGAGGAAAAAAGGTTTAAACATAACATCTATAAATAGAAGGAAAAAAACATAACATTTGAGGTTGATGTGTAAAAAATATCAAAACAGAGGACAATAAGTGTTAACTCCATGTGTTTTAAGAAAATAGAAGGAAAAAGAAAAAATTACTGAAAACAAAAAAAAAATTAAAGGGAAACGAAAAAAGGAAAACGGAGAAAGAGAAAAAAAGAAAAGAAAAACCACAAAAATCACTAAACAGTGCAAGCTACAGCTTTAAGAAAATAGAAGAAAAAAGAAAAAAGAAATGAGGAAACAAAAATGTTGAATGGAAACGAAGCGAAGAAAGAAAAGAAAAACGGAAAGGGAAAAAAAAAAAAAGGAAAACGACGATACGGCTTTTATATATATTTATAATTGCAAAGAATATATATCTTTATCTTTATCTTTATATATATATATTAAAAAGGACGAATAAGCTTTTGATAAATGTAGAACGACATTTTTACCCCCTTTTATTTAAGCTATTATAGTCTCTAATGAGACCTAAAATTGTGGTTCTATATTATCTAGAGTTTTAATCTTACTAGAATCCTAAAGACCTGAGAAAAAAGGCCACTAAAATAGGTGTATACATGCGCCACTACACCAAAATAGCACACATTATGGTCCAAACTTTTTCTTAATTTTAAAGTTTATTTTGATGACAATCTAAGCTCCTAACCTTCACTAGCAGGTAAAACTGACCTCATACCTCTACATTTACAACTGTATCTATGTTTTCTTACACCTAATCACCACAAACACACACACACACACACACGAGTATATATCTATATCTACAAATATATCTTTTTTTCTTTTTTTTTTTAACAAAAAACAAACGAAGCTTTGATGAATGCTGCACTTTTTTATCTTTTACTATATTTAAGTTGTTATGGTCTTTTATGTATATTTGTTTAATTAGTCTTAATGATGATAAAATACTAATTAATAACAGTTTTAATAATGATAGAGCTCTAAAACAAAATAGAGACACAAGTACTTTGGTTTTTGTAAATTTATCTTAACGTTTAGACTACGTCTCTGTGTTTGGACAAAGTCTCTCTTGATCCACAAAGTTTATCTTTTCATCATCTAAGCCTTTGAATATTAGTCATTCATAAAATTAATCACTTCTTTAAAAAAAAAAACATAAACATACTCATACACCGTAAATGATAAGATTAACATAAAAATACTATCAAATTCACTACAAAATGAAATTTTTAAACAACACGAATTAGCCTATGGTAAATGTTAAAACAATTTTTTTAACCTTTAGATTTAATTTGTTTTGCTCTTACGATAAGATCTAAATCAGTAAGACACTATTGACTAGAGTTTTAATAATGATAAAATACAAAATATAAATGTTACCATTTAAGTTTAAGATATTACAGTCTTTAATTTAATGAGACCGAAAATTGTTTTTTGTATTATTTAGTGTTTTAATCATGACATAGATCCCAAAAGGTAAAACAGAGGGAAAAAACAGATAAAATATTTTTGTAGCCTACTCCAACTTAGTGCACCTTATGGTACGACTGCTTTCTTAGTCCTCAAGCTTCTTTTAGTAACTTTCACTAAAAGGAGAAAACACACCTAAAAACAATAACTAAACACACGTAACACCTAAACATCTATATCTATATCTGTATTTTTTAATTATATAAAACATGAATGCATCTTTCATAAATGTTGACTGACTTGATTTTCATTTGTTCGTAAAACCAGGATTTCTCGGAAAAAAAAAAAAAAAGACACATATAAACATACTCATAAGTCATAAATGATAAGACTAGCGTAAATGTTGATATGACAATGAATTCAAGGCAAATCATAAATTTTACTTCCTCCGTCCCAAGTGTGTTGTCACTTTTCCTTCACAAATTAAAGATGACAGTACATTTGAGACAAAGGTAGTAGAAAACATGAATGAGACTTTGGTAAATATGCAATAATTTGTTACCCCTGTGAATTTAAGTTGTTATGCTATTCTAATAAGATTAAAAATTTCAAATCAATATTAATTAGAGTTTTAATAATTATAAAAAAATTCTTAATTCTATCGCAACTTTTGACTAAATCTCTCAGAATCCTCAAACTTCACGTTTGTAGCCATTTAAGTTTTTGAGTTTCAATAGTTCACAAAACCATAGTTTATCTTTGAACAACAAGTATAAACATACTCATAAAGATTAGGACATTGATATGGAATTAAATTCATCGTAAATTGACAAATCTAAAAGGGGAACTTTTTATTTTTACCCTTCGGATTCAAGTTGTTATGGTATTCTAATAAGAAGTAAACTTCAAAAACAATATGTTTATCATTATTAATCGTAATTTTAATGATAGAATTCAAAGAAAAAAACAAAACAAAAGAGACACACAAGTAGAAACTACAAAAACAAAAAAAAAACAAAAAACGAGATAGAAAAAAAAAAAAGGAGAATAGTTATAGTTTTCCAGTAAAATTATTTCAATATTTTGTTATGCATTTAATTGCAGTAATACCAATAGTTTTCAAATCCTAAAATGTATCCCTATACTTCTATCTTAATCAATTTTAAAAAACTGTTGAATGACCCTTAGTCACACTTAATATATATATATATATATACACACACTTTGATAAACTGGACTAAAGTCATTGGCTTAAACCATTCAAATGCCCCTTATTCTCACTTCATCAGTAGCAACTTTTCATGCTTTTATTTGCCATCATTTTGGAAGTGTTGCTTAAGGAAAAGATGCAGAAAAAAAAGCTAATAATAATGAAACCACGCAATCTAATAAATTTCTAGCTCCAGGAAGGAAATTGCAACTTGCCTCGTGTATAAGGACGGTTGCTCTACGGGATGCTTTTATTACTTCCGGACAGGGTCTTGTGTCTCCTGAGTACACAGCTTTCCAACCTGGTATCACTTTACCAACACTATTTACCCTCTTCGCTGCTTTAAGAACAATTCCAAATGCCTGAGGACAGTGCACCACTGGAAAACTAATCAGTTCATCCAATCCTGAATCCGCTAGCAGCCTCTTCAACCTCTTCAGTATCAGATATGCCGCTGAATGATCATCTAGGCTATCCGGACGCCTTGAATAACTTTCCATTCGACTCCCACTGGTAAACAAAGGCCCATTCCTGTTTTTTGCATTCTTACCATTGGTACAGGAATCTTCTTGTGAGTTGCCATCACTCTCGAATGTATTCCATGAAGGTTCAGTTGTGCTCCTGCAATCTAAGAATTGCATATCGAGATCCTCAAGTCTTTGATATGCATCAAGAAATCTTTTAAGCTGGCGTGGGCCTATGACCAGAAGTGGTTCATGAGGTATTCCATTCAGTAAATCGCGACGCAACGCTAGCACTCTTGCCAAACCCGCATGGTGATCAGCGTGAATGTGAGAAACCCATGCACATTTGAGGTTCCTAACCACATCATTTGCTCCGACAATACCATATCTGTTCTAACAAAACAATAAGTTGTAGTAATTTGAAAGAGTGTGCAAAGATAGCAAGGAAGCTAGAAAAATCAAGTGCGAATTACCTTCTCCTCAGTTGGCCTAAGGTTCCTTCTCCACAATCAAACAGTAGACTGCCTTTTGAGAAAAGATTAATGAAAACAGAACTAACATTGCGATATTTAGAAGGCTGGGAAGAACCAGTTCCAAGAAGAACAATCTCCATGTCATCTCTTTTAATGCTTTCCAGACAATCAGGCACAGTACTCTCAGCCAACCATGGCTCTTCAATCATATGTCGTTCATCATCCCTGTAAGCTGATCCCTCAGTTTTGTCTCCATGGTCAGGCCATAATCGTTTGACGTGCTGAGCAGCATCTACAATCTCAGGAATCTCAGAAAGTAGCTCATCAACTACTTCCAAGTAGGCTGTCACAAACGGAACATTTAACCTGTCAAGTCCCAGTTGTGCATATGGGCGTAAAGTGAACTGTCAAAGATGTAAAGGGAATCGTAAGTAATCTCAACTAATCAGCCACTGTTGATTCTTAAGATAGTGCATACAGACAAAACAAACCCATTCACATAGCTAAACATTAATGACCATGACAAATACTACCATTTCGGGACACTTCTCTCTAGGACCCTCGAGATTTCTCTCAAGACACTCTAGGGAGCTCTAGAACCTTCTAGGGTTGGCTAGAGTTATGTGGATATTGTAGAGAAGTATTGAGATGTGTAGAGATGTGTAGAATATTTGAAGGGCTTAATCTCCAACGATGGATCATATTAATCTCAAGCGTCCATTGAGGAGGTGCAGACCTATATATACCACTTTGGGATTCATTTGTAAGCATCCAAGCAATCAGACCTGAGTTCTCCTTCAAAGCTCTTGTGTGCTCTCTTAAGCTTTCTTAATCATATCTTGGTTGTTTAGGTTGACTTAGCTGCGACAGGGGGTGTCTAAATGCTGACGGGCAAGCCAAAAAATTAAGTTCGTGACATATGGCACAGGAGAACAGAACAGTGTAAGGCCTAAAGCTAACATAAAAGTGGCATTCAATAATAGTGCTAGATTCTTCTCAGAGGTAAATGTAACCGATATCATCATACCATAACTAACAATTAAATAAAGCACTAAAGCATGATACAGATAAAGAGTGGGGCTTAAAATAAGAAGCAAAGATGGATCTTTCCCTTTCATGATAGAATGCCTAAGATTCACAACATTAAAAAAATTGGACTGATATCACACAATTCTAAAAGAGAAGAGATAGAACTTCTATTCCTGAAAGGGTGAAATACAATATAATTACCTTGAGAAGATTTTCAGCAGAAATGCTTTCACAATTATTAGCTGAACCCTGGGAAAAGAAACAAACATATAAACAAACATTCTAAACAACAAACGCTTTAACAACCTAAGTTCAGCTTCAGTATATTCATACCTCGTTCGATGCATCAGTCAATGGTATTACATCATTATAGTGCTGGTTTGACAAAAAACCTGAAGCGGGAAAGAACTGTGGACACAAATAATTAAGTCTTGCAGCAATTTTAGAACTGGCTTTTAGAATTGGGATTTCAACATTCTTCCTGCACATGAAATAAGAGAGAAAGAGGGATTTAGAACCAAGGAGCCGTGGAAACATTTGTATAAGTAGGAAAGACATAGCCACCAGGACGGTAACTCACAACTGATGCCCAGCAATAATGTGCTTCGCTGAGCCAAATTTCTTCATCCATTTCTGGTAACTTGGAATTTGAACAACAGAAACAGGACTTAAGTGAATTACACAATTAACATACTTAGCCCTCTTTGGTTGATGACTTTCCCCATCTGAATAATACTCACTGAGAGATTTCATAGACACTAACTGCTCCAGATGAGAATCTGTCGGACAGTCAACCAGCAGAAAAATAGGACCAGGAACAGGAGGACCGATCACATCACATGGATGAACCTGAAGGGTTGTACACACATGAGATAAGTAAATGAACTCAAGGAAAATCAGAAGAAACCCACAGCAATTGACCCAGTTAACATAAAACTTACAGTAATATCTAAACTGTCTGACTTCACTGAATTCCCAGACTGCAGCTCTCGATACTTTGGCCCAGGTCTCAGCCCAAGTGCAGCAGCCTTTTTCGGGTCAAATTTTCCCATAAGCTGAGGTAATTCACAGATGTATATCACTGACATATTGCCAGACTTTGCTTGTGAGTCTTTTGAGCAATTTATATGCAGGATAATAGCTGCAATTTTGACAACCTCATTATCAACAAGAACAAATGGTTCTGCAAGTCTTCTGTGATTGGGTACTGAAGTAGCATCATTTGAAGGACCAAAGCTTCTTGTGTGGACCATAGCAGCATGTGGAATAAAAGCTTTCATTGCATCGACCAAAAGGTTAAGATCTGAAGGCCCCCAAACATTGACCTTGAAAAGACAGACAATTGAGATATTAAAGTTCATATAAAGGCATAGTCATGTTCCATGATGTACATGTTGATTACACGATATCAATCTCATAGTGGGACATGACTATAACAATTATCTCAACTCATTGTTGTTTCATGATATTTTCCATGCAAGTGGAAAAAACCAATGACGATATGGTTTGAAACTTTTGCTTTATATAAAGGCATATAGGATTTATATAAGACAGCTTGGTCCTCACAGATAATCCTTCTTCTCCAATACCAGCCAAGGTAAGCAGCAAGCCTGTCAGAATGCATGTGAAACCAGTAAACACAAATTTTGGGTGTTCAAACAATCATGTAGATACCAGCAATTCTCAATATTAAGGTATTTTCATCTCAGGGGCACAAGCAGTGATGTCACATATGACATACCAGGAAGTCCACTTGTTGTCTCTGAGCAGACACGAGAGAGGAATATGTGATCAATCTGAGCAAAGTATCCATGTTATTAGTATATACAATTATTGACTGATTTAAAAAAATATATAAAAATATTATAACATTGACATCCAAAGAAGAATGCATTTGTCATTTCACACCTTTGATAGTCTAATCTTATGCTCTGAGCAATATCTTTGCAATCCCTGAAATGGAAGTACAACATGTGAACCATTTATCACTTGTAAACTTGTAATTTTATTAAATCATCTGAGAACTTTAAAAAGATTCGATTGCATCAGTAATCATGGACTTTAATTGATAACTAATCTAGTCCCAACCAATGGCATGTAATTTTTTGCGTTTCAGTCTGCTTGAGGAGGTTCTACCTGAAAAGAAACTAGAACTGTGGAAAAGCCCCACTCTGGCAATAAAGGACTGATTATAGTGCATAAGGTTTTTGGCTTTGCAATGATTACGGTCTTCCCAATTAACTGCAGACTTTCATTGCTTTAGAAATAATATATCACTGATTTATCCACAACCTAAACATGTACGTCTTAGTCACCAAGTACAACGAAATGTGCACCAAGAGTCCAAGACTGCCCTTTTTTTGTTCCATGCTGATAGTAACAATTAAACATGTGCTCTATACATACATGTTGGTGCAATCTCAGTTTTAGCTATAGAACTATATTATGCTAGTTAAGAGTTAACTCTGGTCTATTCATTAATCATGGATAACTCTGGTTTATTCATTAGTCATGGACTCATCTGGTCTATTCTAGCACAGCACAAGACTCTGCTGCTACAGGGAGATCAAACATCTACACAAAAGTCTCTATTTTTGTGCAAATATTGTGTTTTACAGTATCTGTAGTAAACTAGCTGACCATAATTACACTTCCTTTGTATGTATCATCTTTTAAAAGATGAACACTACTATGTTTTTCATCTAACGCAACAAACTATGTTTAAAGACAATTACGACCACAAACACATTATTAGCAACCTCATAAATCATTATGCAAACAAAAGGGAATGTATAGATAAATCTGAACAGTTTCACAGTCTTCTTCGAGTACCCAAAAACATGCACTTCAGAATTTTGAGGGCATAGCATTGCAAAAGCCTTTTCCAAGCTCACCTCTCCTGCATTAAAAATAAACCTCTGCTTGTCAAAGAAGAGCAAGACAGATGGAGAAGTGTCCTGTGTATCCATTCCAGTTCCCAAAATCTGCAAGAAATTGGAAATTGAGTTTATAATTTAAGTTCAACAGAGACATAGCACTGTCCGTCCAGAATAGATTACTTCCTAAGAATCATTTCCCTGGAACTCAAAAACCATGAGAGTGAGAGCGACTGACTGCACCATAAATATGAATGATTATTGATTAGTTCTAAAAAATAAAACCCACAATTGTTGCAGCTAATATAACCGCAATACAAGGACAGAAAGACCCGAGTCCAAAAGAAATCGGCAGCTCCAAAAAACAAAATCCAATAATATCAACATCAAATTCTAAGAATGTGTTTGGCCAAAAGTTTTAGTGATTGACGTGAGTATTTCAGAAAAGGATCTATAAGTTTGTTTTAAAAAAAAATACTAACAAAAACCGAAATACGCATCAAGATTATGGAAAATGCTGCTAATATGTTCTCTACTGTGCATGTAGTTTTTCTGCCTTTTTTCTACTCGAGAACCCATCAGACGTTCATAAAAAGAAATCAATTCATAAGAGGAAATGACCAAAACTAACTAAAAGGAGATTCAATCTATCAAGCCACTTAAGTACATTGCAACTAACTAAATGCAATTAAAAATTTTATGAATGTTAACGGAATTTCAGCTCTCTCTCTCTCTCTCTCTCTCTAAACATTGCCAGGGAAAACAACTAAACTGTAAACATTAGATTTATCCCATCAAGTAGGAGAACTACCCAGGTACCTCAAACTTCAACTCCAGCCACAACGACAACCAATCATCAAAACACAAATCTCCAAAAACAGAAAACAGAGACGAACCTGTACATACGCAATTGTATTAGTAGGATTAAGCGTGCGCTGTTTCAAGTGGAGAGCCTTCTTCGGCTTATCTTGTTCATCTTTCCCGTCAGCCCTCCTCTTGTTAAAACCATAAGCAGGAGCAGAGGTAGATTTGGTCTCTTCCATTGGGGGTCCTTTCTCTCGGTTACGTTTTCGCTCGGTTGTAGTGCCGTGCTCCCGGGAGAGGCCGAGAGCCGCTCGGTGGGGAAGGGAACGGCGACGCCCGGGTGCGGCGGAGGCGACGACAGCGAGGAGAGAGTAGGGTTTTGTGGCAGGTTTAGAGAAGACGAGAGAGGGTTCTAGGGGAGGGAAGAGGAGGCGCAGCGCTGACGAGATACCGCAGATAGCTACATGCACCATACTCTGTCTCGGCCTACTGGACAACATCTACTGACTCTTGGCCGCCATTGGCACAGTGAATTTGTTCATCTCTGTCCTGCTGACCAAGCGCTGGTCAAACAACAAATTGCAGAGGAATGTTGGTGCGGCTGACTGCAATGAAGTAGAGGA
>JBBYHH010597704.1:0-10616 GCA_038382905.1 Daphne laureola
GTTGATTGGGCCAGCTGCTCCCAAACCAGAAGATCAACAACATGTTATCTCTTATTTCTTGGAGATCAAAGAAGCAAATCACTATCTCTCGTTCTTCAGCAGAACCTGAGTATCGTGTTATGGCTTCAACTACAAGAGAACTAGTATGGATTAAATCTCTGCTTAAGGATCTAACTATCAATCATCACATGCCTATGGTGTTACATTGTGACAATCAATCAGCCTTACACATTGCCAATAACCCTGTGTTTTATGAGAGAACGAAACACATTGAAATTGATTGTCATTTTATTCGAGACAAGATATTGTGTGATGAAATCAGCACCAAATTTCTCTCTAGTGATCTTCAACCTGCAGACTTGCTCACCAAGGCGCTTGGACGTGATCAGTTCCTCTTTCTTCTTAGCAAGTTGGACGTAGTGAACCTCTATGCTCCAACTTGAAGGAGGGTGTTAAAGTTTGTACATCAACTCTCCTAAACTAAGGCCAAGTCTACCTTGTGTGATCTACAAGTTAGCTTAGTTGTGATTAACCTAGTCCTAGTTGGTTTCTACTACTGTAACTAACATCTTGTACATATAATCCTTGTACAACTACAACTAGGAATAGGTTAGTATAAGCTGTATATATATGATCAAGTCGATCTTAATGAAGGTTAAGCCACTGTGCTCATTAAAACCCTAAACACTATTTGTTTCTCTAAAGTTTACAGTTAGGTTGACTGTTACGTAAAAAGGATGAAAATGCCTATTTCTATTTTACAACTTAATCCCTAAGTTAAAAAAAAACTACCAATTTTATCCAAAATGTCCACCTCCATCCAACTCCCTCACTCCTCTGACCCACCATCCAACATGAGTCCTAAGGTTTTAATTCTGGAAACTCATCATCTTCTCTGCTCCAGCTAACCATCTGCCTTGGAAAATCACCAATGATGACAAATCATGATCGAATAGAAACAGGGGCATCAACAATCACAAATTAAGAATCAAGAACAATCAAGAACAAAAATTAATAATCAACAAAAACATTTCCTCAAAAACAGATCGAAGCTCCGATTTCTTAAACAGGTTAGGGTTCCTTAGACGCCATTGATAAACTGGGTTACTAGGGTTTTTTTGGAATATAAAAAAATAGGAAAAAATACCAAAGAAATTACAGAGCTGATAATTGCCAAAGAGATTACAAACTACACTCACAAATAACTGAAAAAATGGAAGCATAAGCAAAAATAATGTGGCGAGAATTGAGAAAGGAATCGAATCACAAAACTTGTCTAGATTCAGTGAAAGTTTCTCCATAATCGTTGAAGTGATGTGAGATCACCATCGACAAGAGCGTCGAACTTGGAGGTTGACCAGAATCTGAAAGGCAAGGTGGATGATGGAGTCATCGCAACCCATCCCTTAAAATTGGAGCCGCTGACGGTTTTGTTCCTCAGAAATGACTCCACAGGCGGCCGGATAGGATGATACATGCAAGCCATCATTGAGAGCTTGAATCAGGCAAGCCAGTTTGTGGGTGTACCCGAGTTTCCTCTAGTGGTAGTCCCAGGTGGCAACTTGATGATCAGTGTAAGCCAAACGAGTCAAGCATTTGAGGCTGAGATCCTCTGGAAATGCTAGGAGTAGCTCATCAAAATTGAAAGTCCATATTTTTCAGAGAATCAAAAGCTTCTAGAGAAAATGTTCTAGAGGATGATTTTTTTTCCTGGTAAAGAGAAAGGTCCTTTAATCGGGCAGGCTGAGCAAAAAAGGCTGTGTCGGAGCCTCCGTGAAGCCGCCAATTTATTCCCCTGCCGTCGTCGCTCATTGCTCGGCCAATTTCATCGCCGACCGACACTGGTTTCATCTTGGGGAAGAGAGGGCCGTGGCGGAGATCGATGATAGGGAGGGAACATCTGGCAGATTAAGGACAAATCTAGTGTTTGTTGGAGCCATCGAAGCTCAGGGCCGTTGATGGAATCGACGAAACCCAGAGGCTCTGAATTGTTTTGTTCAGATTTGGGTATGATCTGGTGCTGAGCTCTATGTTTGGGTTTTAGTGTTTTTAATGAGAAAGAAGGGACTTGTATGTATATAAAGTAAAAATTTAATGACTATACTTCTATTAAATGTGTAATTATACTATAATTTTAGGGGTATTTATGTAAAATTACAAATGTTAAAGGTCAATTTAACAGAGAAAGTGACGAAAAGACCTAATTTGGGACAAAAATCAAAGCTAAGGGACTAAAATAGGAAAAATTCTTAAAATATGACTAAAACAAGATAATTTGCAAAGCTAAGGGAGTAAAGTTAGAGTTTACCATTTTTAGATGTAATCGATTATTTGAGCTTGAGGGAGTTCCGGATGAAAAAAATCCCAGTTAGTAGTCGTTCATCTAGAAGGCGCGGTATTGCACTAGCATAAACGATTCTTGAGGGATCATTTAAGGAGGGATAGGCCGCGTTATGCGGTATTACATACTGTGACGAAGAAGCCGCGGTAGATCAGCTACTGCAGGCTTATTTACTGCATTTCTAGAGCGGCCTCTGCCACGGTAATTACTTCACCTGCAAAGCGTGTAGGAATTCTTGTCGTACCAGAATATTTTTGAGATGGTACTTGTGCTTGTGAAGCTAACTGGGAGCTCAAAGTTAGCTAGAAGTAGCTCACTTTAGCTCATCTCAGCTATAAGTAGCTGAACTTACCTCACCTTAGCTCTAGGTCAGCTTTAAGTATCTTACCTTAGCTAAACTCTAGCTATATGTAGCTGACTATAGCTCAAGTTAGATCAAGTCAGCTCACTGCAGCTCACAGGAGTTGGTAGTAGCTAGACTTCAGCTCATTCCAGCTCAAAGTAGCTGGAACCATCTAAATTTCAGCTCACTCTAGCTAGAAGTAGCTAGACATAGCTTAAGTTGAGCTCACTCTAGCTAATAGTAGCTAGACATGAGTTGTATTAGCTTAACTCCAGTTCACAGGAGCTAGGAGTAGCTAAACTCAGCTCCACCTAAGCTCATTCTATCTAGAAGTAGCTAGAGTCAGCTCACTCCATCTAGAAGCAGCTGGACATAGCTTAAGTTGTCATGTTCTTTCTCGGCCCAGACACCATTCAGAAATGAATGTATCTGCCCGAGTTCCTTTATCAGGTTTGTTGAAACTTACAAATCTGGGTGGGGCTGTATCAAGTTTCGTCACCTCCTTTCCTGATTCCCTGAGGAAGCGGAATCCGTATCCCAAATCTGCGCTGTCATCGAGTATTTCCTATTGGCTCTATAGTGTAGATGTAAAGTATGATCTACATTACTTAAGCAGAACAAGCGGAATCAAAATTTTTGCATGAACTTTTTGCTTGCCTAATTTAAATTTAGACATCCATTTCCTTTATTGACAAGTCTGGCCTGATTTTTCATTTTACCTATAATTATTGAAGCATTAGATTATGTTAAGTATGTTTAAACCGACCACCCTAAGTTCTACCCACCGTTCTAATATAGTCCTAGTAAAAAGGTAGCTAATCTCTTACTTAAAACTACCCTAGAATGATCGGTGAGAACAGGGTTGGCCTGTCTAACCATACCTAACACTAACGTAAGCTCTGATACCAAGTTGTCACCACCTCCACCGTTTCCTTTCCAGCGGAAGTGCGCATGATGGCCTGCGGCGACGTAGGAACGGTGATCCTCCTTTGTTTCATTGAACCAAAACCCGACCCTTCAATTTTTTTTTTCTAAACTTGGTTACTTATTTCTAATTTACTTAACGTGTTGCAGGTTTTTACGAGTTTCTAATCATATCCTAAACCTGCACCATCAAACACTTTAGTAATCTTATAGAGAATCCCGTAGTAATATAATCCTGATACACCAGAAAGGAGCCCTGCCCCATCGCGCTGGGCAAGATCTCCCCGGGAAAATAAAAATATACATGCCAACAGAATAAATTCTAACTACATCCGCAAGCTACGCCTACAAAACCCATAATAATTTGTATCAGAATCCCTACTATGGCTTCGTGATAGGGTCATCGAGACCCCGATGATTATGACAGATACTGCTACCACTGCTAAACACAACCACAAAAATCCGTTAGTCAACCGTAATCGTACTCACACAGAAAATCCATATAACCATAACATGCTCATCGAGAGTACCCCCGTAATCATAACTAGAAACCTTAACCAAGGAGTCTAATACCTTATATACCAGAGATCCCATACCGACCAGGAAAAACTACTCTGCGGGTCATAAACCATACGCTCCTGAAAATATGTAAATATAGTGGGGGTGAGTCCTCGAGAGAACTCAGTAAGACTTAGGCAAGGATCACGAGTTTTACTTTTAAAATCACATGCAGAAAAGGTTAGCGTGCGATGATCTAACAGATATACAATCTTAAATATAATCATGGATCGTGATATGCAATGTAATGATATGTAATACAGGAGTCCCATCGAACTTTAGTGGTACCCTTATATTCCATTGAATGAATCGGATACGTCCCTCACGGATGATTCGCTTCCCATACAACCGCGCGGTACCAGCGTGGGGTGTACATCCCCGAACTATCGTATCGCCACTCAGTAGCCCTTTCCTTATCAGAATCCCATGATCGTATCCTTAAAAAAAGTCACAGTCGTAAGACTGGTTCTCATGTGATAAAAACCTGCATGCCGTTACCCTACCATGTAACTAGCCCTGGGAGTCACCGGGCCCCACCCTCGACCCAAGAACTAGCCGTTAACTAACGTAATATGCATCAGGAAAATTGAAACGCATATTAAGAAAGTTAAGCCCCTTACCTTATACAGTGAAAACCTTTACGCGATGACCCAAGCGATAGAATCTGACGAAGCCCCGTTTGAACTTCCATGGTCCCCCAGCCACTAGACAATAATATCTTATGCAAGAACCTAAACCTTTTTAACCTTTTATATAACATTCTCATACTTAGTGAATTTTCTTATCCTTTAACAACATTACTCATACTTAGTCAACTTTACACTACCGGTCAACTTTACGGAAAGTCGATCGACCTTCTGATTATTACTAAAATATTTCTTAACTTTAAAGAAGTTTGAACTTACTTCCTTATCCTTAATTTACACTTAGGCCCCTGAACTTTGGCCAAATATTCAATTTAGCCCCAACCTTATGGAAAGTGATCTGAATCACTTCAAACTTTACTAATTTCACACTTAGCTTCAAATAAGCTAAGTTTTACTTTATTAACCAAGATTAGTTGACCCTTTGATAAAAAGTCAACCAGTTGATCACTTTGGTCAAACTAAGCTCTAAGTGGTCAAATAACTTGTAAATTTACCAAATTACCACTTAATCACTTCTTAAACATTATTTATGCTTAATTACACATTTAGTCCTTATACTTTACCAAAATGTGCAAGTATTCCCCAAAATAGCTTAAAGTGTTCCAAAACCACTTAAATGATACCAACTTCATACTTAAGCTTGAAGAAGCTCAATTTTACTCATCTTCCCTTAATTGCAACAAAAAATCAACCAGTTGACCAATTCATCATCTTATTCTAAAAGTGGTCAAACCAACTTATAATTAAACCCGATTACCACTTAAGCGCCCAATTAACAATATTATCACAAATTACCATCCAATACTTTATCTTTGCCAAAATTTCTATTTTAGCCTAAAACTTCATAAATTCACCAACTTACTAAAAATTGCCAACTTAACCTTTTTACTTCATGAGGCTTAATTATACTTAATTTGTCACTTATTACCAATCAACCCCCAACTTCTACCATGATTAAACTTCATAATCACCAAATTATTCTTCCAACTCCCAAACTTTTGGCCAAATTACCAAAATGACCCTAGAAGTTTTTCTTCAAACTTTAACCCTTATTTTTAGGTGTTCTAAACTTCATTAATCCAATATTAATCCATACTTTAGCAAAGAACACCAATATTATTTATTCATTGATGAATTCGGCCAACCATAGAGAATTTCCAAGAGAATTTTTTTTCAACTTCAAACTTTCAACAACACCTTAGATGTTCATAATCACCACTTATCCAACATAAAATCATACTTTAACAATTAACATCATCATCCATTTTCATCCTCATAATTCGGCCATTTCATGAATTTCAACAAGAAATTGTTCTTCTACTTTCTACAACATCATTCAACCTTAGAATCATCATTTATCCAACATTTCAACAAAGAACAATTTCATCATTCAAACATACATAAAATCGGCCATACTCACAACTCCCTCTTCCATGGTGATTCAAGCTTAACTTCATGTATTAAACATACTCACAAACAACCCAAGAACATATATTAACCCTTGTTTTAACTTGAATCTAAACTTTGTTCATGAACATCAAATTTCGGTTAAGGCATGACTACCACTTCCAAGATGAATTGACCTTAGTCCCAAGTATTAAACATTCTCTAAATCCACCCAAGAACACAAATGAACCATTATTTCAAACATCCAACATGATTTGCTCATGAACCATATGCACACCAACTTCAAAATCATGAACAATGTGGAATTAATTCATCATAACCTTAAATATAAGCTTACCTCAAGATAATATTCAAGAAATTGTTCAAGGATCTTGCGAAAAAATGCCTCTTGATTTTCGGCCTAACAAGAAAAGGAGAAGAAATGAGGATTTCATACCATCCATTCTTAATATCTTAAAGAAATAAGCATGAAAACATACTTACTTCACTAATTCTTGAACTTTGGATGATGATTTGTTGATGATCTTGTGAATAACACCATGAACATGTGATGAACACAAGAAGAACACCATGAAGGTGGAAGAGAGAGAGAGAGAGGCCGACTAGGAGGAGAGAGAGGGAGAGAATTTTGTCAAAAATGAATTCGATCTCATTTCTTACCATATTTGTTTACTATCTCACCTTTCTTTTAATTTATGATAATCCTTATCATAAACAAATATCCCACATTATATTCTTCATCTTAAATCTCCACCCTTGGATCATGATAAGGCAATCCATCACATACCATTAAAAATGGACACATGTAATCCACTTCCTCTTTTCTTACACTTATCCTTTAAAAAAATTATATTTCATAACCAAAAATGATTTCCTCTCTCCTTCCACTCATCAACCAGCAGCCCGCACCATCTAAAATTACCAAATTGTCTCTTCCCGTCCAATTTTAAAAAAATGACCATTTTGCCCCCGGAACCGAATTTTGGAAAAATGACCCGGAATTCACGTACCAACTTAAAAATATGAAATCTGATGGAAAAAATATTTAAATTAATTCCTGGGACTTGGAAATTTTTAGAAAATATGTCCATTTCCCCAAAATGACCATTTTACCCTCCGAGGTCAATTTCGGTAAAACGGCTCAGGATTCAAGTGCTAAATCCAAAATATGGAATCCCGTGATAATAAACTTTAAATAAATTCCCAGGACTTGGAAATCATTGGGAAACGTGTTCCACACGTATAGAACAGAGTCCCGGTAATAATAAAATTTGACCTCCGGGCAATTCTTCTCAGAAATTCACCATTTTCTAGGGGTGACTGTAACATTCTCCCCCCTTAGGACTCTTGGTCCTCCAAGAGTACCCTAAGGGTCAGAACCACTTTTCAACATTCTTACAGAAACTTAAACCGCAATTTACGTGGAACGAGATAATTTCTGAGTCCTGTCCTCAGGAACTGACAGTTAACAAAAACTTTGGGTTACCCCTCAACCTAGATTAATCACCGATACTTCATGGTGATGAAGTTCAGCGTCATAGATTAACCACCTTTATGTGGTCAAAACCACTCTCAGAAATTCTTCTTAACCTTACCCATGTGGAGCATGTCAAACACCTTAGTACGACAGCAAAGCCATATCGTTACCTGCACAAACCATATCTTTAACGGGTTTCAAACTCAAACCATTGTTGGGACCATCGACCATCATGATATAAAATAGAATGATACCAGGGTATATCGCAAAATACCAGAATGGTGTTCCACAACACAGATGACCTTTATCATAACACAAACCATAATAATTAGATCATAGTCACTAGGTGATCACACGCCGCAGATACCTTCATCAAACCTTATATTACGAACAATCAGGACATAGTAACAGGGTGACCATGAGTAGCTAATACTTTCTGAAATGAAATCCTGAACCTTTCCATACGATATGGATTATTCCTAAACAGGGTGGAGTTCAAAACACCAATACAATTTCATCCGATGAGATCAATCATGAGACACCATGTATCTTTAAACTTCGAATCTCGCAGTATCAGGAAACTGACCATGCTTGTTGCCGAACCACTGACATGTGGGACATCAATCCTTCTACTTTCCTTAAACTAACAGAGTACCATGTCAGTGTAACGATAGGTCCAAATTTCAAACAGACTTTAGAACACCCTTTTGGGTGTTACATAGAATGGAACCGATTCATGATGGATTGTCAGGTTAACCCATCACAAGATAGACTTCTGGAATGGGGTATCATAACTTGATTTTGAATCAACACACATAAGTGGGGTGACTCAATACAGAATGAAGTTACCACAACATACTTTAAAAGCATTTCCCCGGTAGTAACCTATAACTTTTATAAGAAGAACTCTCATTCTTCCATGTGAATTTAACTCACATCCGCTCCCAAACAACTTATCCTTTCTCCAAACAAGCTACAAAGTTGTATTTCATAACTGAATACTTATTAATCCATACTTGCGAACTTCTAACAGGAGGCTGGTAAACAATCCGACCCATTATCCTCTAACTTCCCTGATGCTGCGAATTTTCACGAGCAAGTGACTTCACTTCCCATTTCGTAAGCAACTTGAGACTTCATCAACATAATTTCTTAATCATTCTTTAAATAGGGTCCAAGACCCAAATTCTCGATCCTCTAAACACACTTTACTCGTGAAAATCGAATAACCATCATAAGACAAGGAATATCAGGATAGAAGTGATTTTGCGTCGAAATAACTAACACCCATTTTTCTATCAGGTCGAGGTAAATGCCTAGTAGGCAAACTCTGAAAACTTTGGTACATTCCGCGTGCCTACAGATGCAAAATTATCGAACTAAGTACTATCCCATTATACTATCCTAACAGTAACATCCTTTGCCGACTAATTTCTCTAATTTAATTGATACACTCAAACCACTGTCTGTCAGGTAGGAGAAGTAGTTTAAACTCTAACCAGAGCCTTTCAGTGGCGTCCCATCCTACCGGGTGTGTCTTGTTGCCCCTCCGAGTTAATTACCAGTATTGCTACACAGCAACCATAGACAGTACCGAGTCCTAAGACTACCGGTACTCCTTAATGTCTTTTAACTAATCCTGAATGCCTTATTAATATTTTTCATGGTTTTGTAGTTGTTCTAATGTCCTAAAGCTGATGTAAAACATAGATGCTCCTCTCTAGATCATTTTATTATTTTGTACATGTTGTCGCTATGTATGGCTCCTACATCATCGTGTCAATGTACTCGTTTCCTGTGTTGAGTTGTTGTTGTAGAACATGTTAAATCTGACTGCATTGTCTTCTTTTCGGTAATTCGTGCCACAGTATCAAGTAGTGCCTAACAGAGATCCTAGGTAGCATCCCCGATGTGGTACCCAAGGACTACATGTTAAGGCTTCACTCACTTTCGCATGTACTTGTAAAATTCCATGATGCCCACGCGTCGCTTATTGTTTCAATTCTAACCCATATGAATCGAGCTTTAACGACTTCCTTACATATTCCTAACATACAAGTACCTACTCTTTACTTGAAAAACGTAATGTACAAACCTTCTGTATATTCCATCTCATTCATGACCCCTTGTCATCCTTAAGATACAACTTAATACCCTAATAATATGAACTTGTATTAAAAACGATGTCAACAAGGATCTTATTAACATATACTTGCTGGCGCTCCTTGCTAGGAAGTCTTGCCTTGATCGATCAGAAATACCCGTTCTAGATGGTTCCACGACTAAACTAGCGGAGATGATTGAATTTGGAGTATCGATTATGGAGGTTTCCAAGCCTCCCTGAACTGTGTCGCGCCCCTCGAGCGCGTTGGTCAAGTCCCATGGCTAAAACTGTGATTGTCCTCTTATGTATTGCTCCAATGTCAGAGGGTAATCCTTAATCTAATACTTCGTGCATCCGCACTTAAGACACTATCGTTACTGACGGTGGCATCCCGGTCCTATGTGAAGTCTGCCACAAACTGGAAAAATCATGATGATCCTTCCGCATTTCTGCCCTTATCATTCAGGCTTGATTTTCCAGACCTACCGACACCTTTACTTGCTCCCTGCTATCCTGAACCTCTCCCACCATTCTGGGGTCGGAAGGGTATAACTTAACTATCTAGTTTCTCCAATTTCATACTAGGGTTTCAACGTCCCCGCTAATCATATCGTGCACAATCCTGAGTCACAAAAGAAAAAAGAAAATCCAGTGACTTCCTATCTATGAACATACTTAAGTTGATCCCCCGCAGTCCCACCTATCAATTCCAAGGTAGTTCTAATGAGAAGTTGCTCAGACCCCTCACAGAACTATCCTGAAACTGATCAATGAAACACGTATCACCTCTCATATTAGAGTAGTTTCTAGAAGAA
>JBBYHH010597815.1:0-10616 GCA_038382905.1 Daphne laureola
TTGAAGCCTAGCTGCGAGAGCTTTTATTCTTATCTTTTAAGGAGATAAGGTAGGTTGGGCTTGTGTTGACTCCAGTGTATCTTGGTTCTTGTTATATGGTACTTAATTATTTTTAGTTTAGCTCCATCACACTTTGTTATTCAAAATATTCAATAAATCAATAAGGGGATATTCGTAATGACAATCGATAAATATAAACATTACAAATACATGATTAAGCAAATTTCAACTTGCTTCATATTGCAAAGTTATAATTCTAAATATTAGTAAATTATATAATTCAAAGAATTACATAAAATATTTAAACTCTATAATTATTGGAAAAATTATAGAATGAATAACAATTTTAATTCTAACAATATAATATAAAATTAAAAGAAGAATTAGAAATCCAAAACTAAATTTCGACGGAGTTTTGAGTCTTGTATTTCACACAATCTCCTTAAAACAGATTCACTTTCTCGATCCGGTACGAGTGCTCGAGATTTGACGGACATATGTCCCTCAAGATACAACGGAATACGTGAAGTGAAGTTGTACCAGACTTGTCTCACCGACGAACTTGATCATTGGAACAAGATGGATACAAAAAAGTATGTAATAAGAACCTTTTGTAAAAAACATGAAGAGCAAAAAGTGTATGTTTAGAGATATGAGAGATTTTTGGTAGTACTAAAATTGTTGGAGGACGTGCCTTTATAGTGCTAGGGATGAGCCTAACAATAAATGGCACCATAATGTCATCATAAAAGGTACCATAATGCTACCATAACCTTCACTATAAAGATTACAATAAAATGTGCACCTTAAAGATCACCACTAAAATATTGTCTCACAATGACAAATAATTGAACATAAGGACTAAAACGTAAGTTAACTCATTTCACAGGTACTTTTAGATATTTTAACTAAAATATCCCAATATATGAGAAATAATTTTCTCATTCACATAACCATTTTCTATATCATTGTTCTAACAATTATCACCATTTTCCAACACACTTCAATTCTCAAAAGCACAAATTTATTTCCTCGGAACTCCCTCTGTCTCTAAAAAAATGGCGCGCGTTTCTTTTCAGGATGTCCCTAAAAAATTGGTGCATTTATATTTTTAGAAACTTTAACCCATTTATTTTACTTAATTACCTCTAACATCCAATCCTCAAATTCTTTAATTACTTATTCTCTAACATTTAATCATGTGTCAGAACCATGAGGAATTTTTTATCATTTGTTTTCTTTCATTTATTTCTTAATTTAAGTACAATAAAAAAAAAAAAAACACAATTTATTTAAAGACAATAAGTATTTAACATTTGCAATCAGTGAAACTTTACAATTTTATGGGATAGAGGGAGTAATTCGGTGCAGGACCAATGCAAGTTATAATTATGGTTAAGTGTGCGAATCTTTATGGTTGAATAGCTCAAACATTATGGGGTCGTTTGGTATAAGTTTTAGAATTTAGATGGAATCTAACATTCATGGAAATAAGATATCTAAGGGATGAGATATGTGGGAATAAAATATTGACTTGTTTAGTAAACAAAAATAATGGACCTAGAAACTTATTATTTTTATTAATTTTAATTCTAGAAAAATAGTTAAATTGGGAAATTGATCCACTTTTCTAAGGCTTCTCCTTCGTCATGTACACCACCTATATCTGCCTAATCTCAATCTTCTTCCATGCAACTAATCTCTCCAGACCTTCGTCTTAAATTAACATCACTCATACCAAACATGAGAAAACAATTATTAACTTTATCCTCCATCGATTCCCAACCTTTTTCATCGTTTCGACTCTTTGTCTGCAATTCCAGCCGCCACTGTTCTTTTACGATAATTACATGTCATGTGCCCAACAGTTCGATCGTTGCACTCAGCCACCGGTGGGCGAAAGACGGGGTTGCACACTGCGTCATGGAACGGCGGATTCAGTTGCCGTGATGCAAGTTCTGGTACTTGACTTGGACGATTTGGGTGGTTGGATGGCGGAGGGACCGACTGTGATGGCAGTGGCTATGGAAGATGACCGACAGATGAACTGCCGAGCAACAATAGCAAATGGGAAAGAATGTTGTTCGCAGCTGATGCAACAAAAAATAAATGTAAACCTTGGGAAAGTTAGATTCACTGGGTTTAGCTTAGGAATCATATTCGCATAAAAACCAGGTATTTGATTCCCTTGGTAAACTTAAATTATCGGAAATAAAATTAATAATCGGTACCAAAGATGGGAAAGCAAATTTGAGAATCTTAAATTTCCGGGAATGTGAAAACTTCACTCCTACCAATCATACCCTATGGGTAGTGTGCTATGTGTTCAAACAAAAACATGCCTACTCCCACTGCACTCAGAAGTAGTAGTTGGTGTGAGGACCGATCCTGAGATTTCTGGGACTCGAAACGAACAGAATAATCGGGGGCACTGTCAAAATTATATTTACATAATTTTTTATTTTAATAATATGTATGTCACAATAGCAATAAAGCTTTCAATAATAATAAAATTCTATAATATTTGAAACAAAAATATGAAAATTAAAAATATTAGTATCTGTTTGGGTTAATTACAAAAGTATGAAGAAGGGATTCAAGGGAAGTCAGAGCGGTAATGAACAGAGGTTGCTTCTAAAAAAACCTCGCCTCCCATAGTAGTGTAATTATTCTTGTTTTTTTAGGTTAATTACAATATAAGGACTAAAAATTTATATAAATATGCTTACATAATCTATATTTATGAACTAGTGCAGACCAAATACCTTAAAAATTAAAATTGGGGATCCTAGGCACAAGTCTTATCCGCCTGCCCCGAGGCCCGCCCCTGGTTGGCGTGTTGGGGCAGCAGGATTTAGCTCCTCTGTCGTGTATGATGCAGTCTATATGGATGATTGAGACATAAAGAAACAATCATAAAAATTTATTTATAAAATTATGTGTCAATCATCTAAATAAACAATTTCGTGTGATGCACCACAGATAAGTTGAATCCGAGGCAGCATATATCTATCCATTAGGAGGTTTCAAACTTAAACTTTTTCAAGTGAATTAATGAGTAATTCACTCCATCTAATTTATCGGTGAATTAGCTCATAATTCACCTCACTTAATTAGGACCTGGGGTGATTTTAAGAGAAGTGAATTAAATAAATTCACCGTAAATTACAAGTGAAACTCACTATTCATTTTCCCTTTGCCAACGAACTTGGGGCTTGAGCTCTACAGCTTCACCTCTGATCAAATTGGGCAGCTTGCTCTTGGAACCTTTAGTGGAACAAAAATGATTTGCTGTTTTCTTTTCTCATCGACCACGACCCACGATCCGTTTCACAATCGTTGATTCCAGTACGCGTCATCACTGTGGACGAATATGTGGAGTAGCGAGCCGGCGGGGATCGGATCATCGACAGTGAAGTAGAAGATGACGTTGTGGTGGTCATTCCCTGGAACCTGGAGATTCACTCACCGCAACACCTGATTCTCCCTCACCATCCCCCTCCATCCGCTGTTACCATCTGAAGCCACTACCGTCTCCTCTTCATCCTCTTCTTCTGCTCTCTTCACCGACAAACTCCTTAGATCTGTCGTCGGTCCTCTTCAAATTGGGTTGTTTTTTTTTACAAATTTTCACCATCAATTTTTACACTTTTTTCACAAATGCTCAAACTTAGCGTCCTATTTTATCAGATGAATTAAAAAACTAATTCACTTGTGAATTCTATGCAAATCATGTGAATTATATTACATTCATTTTTTAAGTTTGAAATCCCCTATTGTTGGGGAGCATTTTGGGTATGCTTCACGGGCTACTTGTCTGTTTGTCTCCTTTTGGGCTAAAACTGACCCAGCTTTTATATTGGGCTTTTATATGATCCCACGAATGTGTTTGTCTAAGGCCCTGTTTTCATTATAAGAAAAATCTAGGCCGTATTTTTCCTTTCAAAAGTACTTTCCAATTTTATTAGTTCAAATATTCAATCACTCCTAAAATACGATTTCATTGTACTGAATATTTAGTCTAGTGACTTTATTTATAAGGACATGTAATGAGATCTTAACTTTAAGTCTCCACAATCTCATCCCTAATTAAATTGAAATGTACTCAATTCTTGAGGATTTATTATCTTTACCATGCGTTTTTATTTATCTTACAAATAGGCTTTTATCTTCATTTGTTTTATGCGATTAAATATACTAGTTTTGTGGTACCCAATAAAAGAAGTTGTGCAAACTCAAATGTTAAGTTTTATCAACTTATTATGCTGCATTATTGTTAATCGTGAATGGGTGGGTAAGTTTTTGTAGAGTGGAATAGAGTAGAGTAGGAAGGTAATTGCAGCAGAAATGGATAGGAAGGATGATTTAGTAATAAGGAAAAAAGAGCACGCATGTTATTTACCTACTAATGAGAAAAATCACTAATAGAGAAAATGTTTTTATACTCTTCATTTAATTAATAAATCTCACTATTCTTTCTTTCTTCCTCACCCATTTTTTTAGAAGCTTCATCTCACGTCTCACTTGTTCTTCCGCCACAAATCTTTCACACTTTCATGATTACCACTGATTCAGCCAACAACCACCAAATAATGGTCAACGGTTGTCGATCTCCAACGGCCGGCGATCTCCCAAGGCCGGTGAGATGAATGATGACGAACGGTGAGAAGTCCAACGCATCTCGTTATCGGTGGTGACAATTCATCTTTATGTGGTGCGATTCAGATTTGTTACCACTGAGCGGTCAGCGATCTCCCAAGGCCGGTGAGATGAATGACGACGAACGCTGAGAAGTCTGACGCATCTCGTTGCCGGTGGTGACGATTCAGATATGTTACCACCGGATATAAATTTTACATGACGGAGACAACCGTCGGCGCTCCAGATCTGATCAGTTGCAGTGGTTGACGATTTAATGGTGACACCTTCAGATCTGGACAGAGCAAAATAGTTGAAGGCAAATGAGCGGTATCAGAATTTAGAGAGGTAAGGAACTAGACAGTTTGTAGTCTTTATTGAGACGTTATGCCATTTTTTAATAGATACTATAGAAATGTATAAAATAACTAAATAAACAGTATAAATTTTTGTAGTAGACAATATTGCATATCATATTAGACACCATGCAATTAATTATATATTAACAAAAATTATTTTATATTATGTTCGAAACGCTTTTATAAATTACAAAATAAATTTTTTTGATGCAATTAATTGTTTACAATGAAATAGACAGTTTCTCTATCACTGAAATTGTGTAAAGTAAATAATTAAACAGTTTCTAATATTTATTCAGACATTATATCACTTTCTAATAGACATTATAGACATGTGTAAAATAACTAATAAACAGTATTGCATATTACTTTAGACATTATGTAATTAATTATAAATTAATGAAAAAAATATGGAAATTAATTTCTAAAAATCTTGTTCCACAAATTGCAGCAGTGGTTCCGGCGGCGGCTCTAGCGATGGTTCCGGTGGTGGTTCCGGCGAAGGCTCTGATGGTGGTTCCAGTGACAGCTTCGGTGACGGTTTCGGCGACAGCTCCGATGGTGGTTCCAGCGACAGCTCCTGTGGCGGTTCCGACGGCGCCTCCGGGGGAGGCTGCGGTGGTGGTTCCGGTGATGGTTCCGATAGCAGTGGCAATGGCAATGAGGATGAATAGTGATTTTGACTAGAAAATATATTTTGGTCTTTAAAATAGTTAATTAATTAATTAAATTAGTTAAGTAATGTTAGGATCAATTAGTGATTTTTCCACTAACCCGTAATTACCGGGACTCAAAGAAGAGAGGATGATTTATTATTTTAGTAGTAAGAAATGAAGAATAGAGCAGGCCCCACAAAACAACAAATTGGGCCAGACCCGTTGCCATTAATTTTAGTCGCGTTTGCGAGCCAGCCACCCACCTCCCTCCCTATACATCAACCATCGATTTTGTCTTCACTCCGCTCTCTGCCACATCACTAATTTTCATTTGTTTCTCACTTTTATATCACAATGTAAAATACTAAATCAATAAGAAACCCTAATAAAACAATAATGAAATGTGATTATTAAAGTCGATTTAGGTTTTGGGATTTCAGAGTTAAATTAGTGCCAATAACTTGATATTAATTGAGGGTGCATGTGTTCAACAAGTAAAGTTTGAGAAACAAAAAGGTGATCTTTTTTAACCCCGAAAAAAAAAACCCAGAAATCTTACTTAGAGGAATGGGGTGGTCATGGACACAGAGAATAATACCCTCGGAAAAGAAAGTTGTTTTTTGTGCAGTGTTTTCACACAGAAGAGCAGGTGAGGGAGAGATTCTTCCTAGTTCCGGTGCAGTGCAGTTGCTCACTGACTCACTCGAGTCTTTCTATAATAAAAGCACATTCCTCGTGAACTACTTCATTACTCCCCTCTTTTTCCTCGCCGACGGTGGACGATGACCTCGGACGACACTACCTCCACGTCGGCGCCGAGGAGGAAGCTGTCCTGGACGGAGTGGGAGAACAACCACCGCAGAGAGCGGCGATGGAGAGCAATTGCTGCCAAGATTTACACTGGTCTCAGAGCCCAGGGCAATTACAATCTGCCCAAGCACTGCGACAATAACGAGGTCTTGAAAGCTCTCTGCACCGAGGCTGGTTGGATCATGGACGAGGATGGAACTACTTACCGCAAGGTCATTTCTTACCTCTCGCCTCACTTGTTCAATTTTCAAAAGCATTATGTTCGAGCCCCTACCAGTACCACTCTTCATTCTCTGCATTTGGTTGGACTGTTCTTGTGTCGACTCGACTGCTTTATCTTTGATTGCCTCAAACGAAGTGTGGTGATGGTGTTTAATGGTCTCGTAGTTCAGCTGAGCAAACTTGTAGTTATAATCATGAATCAAGTACTTATATAATATAACCCTGTGTTTAGTTTGATTTTTATGTTAGACTTTATCCTGTTTTTGGCCTCCAGGGATGCAAGCCTCCTAGAGGTGAAATGGGAGGCAGTTCTTCTGCCAAAATAACACCATTCTCATCCCAAAACCCAAGTCCACTCTCTTCAGCATTTCACACCCCAATTCCATCCTACCAACCCAGTCCTTCCTCTTCATCCTACCCGAGTCCCACTCGAACTGACAACAATAATTCCCCTGGTCTTCTCTCGTTCCTTCGGAGTGCCCTTCCTCCTCTTCGAATATCAAACAACGCACCTGTAACCCCGCCAATCTCACCGCTACCTCAAGAAACCCCAATCAGCCTATTCCCAACTGGGATGCCATTTCCAAGCAATCAATGGCCTCCTTCAGTTACCCTTTCCATGCGGTGTCTGCAGCGGCCAGCCCAACTCACATGCAGTTTCAAGCCCTATCTACCATCCCTGAATGTGATGAGTATGATACATCATCTACTGTTGATTCTCTTCAATGGATAACCTTTCACAGGTTCCCCCCATTTGCATTCACAGTGCCTACCTTCCCAACATTTAATATCGTTAAACCCATCACTCACCAAGCTCAACACGATGCAATGGTTAAGGAGAACGGGCAAGCTTCAGAGTTCCAGTTTGAGAATCGGCAGGTGAAGCCTAAGCCTTGGGAGGGGAAGAGGATTCATGATGTAGGATTGGATGATCTGGAGCTCACCCTTGGTGGAAAGGCTCAATCTTAGCTGCTAAAATCACAGACAGGGCTACTCCAGATGGCATTGTGAAGAGGGAGAAACAATGTGTGATGTAATAATTTGACTTCTAGCTTCCAGAGTTAGACTGTTCAGAGAAGTTTGAGGGGATGGAATTGGATCAATTGGTGAAGGTTAAGAAGAAAATGGTGGTTTAATTGGAATCCTTAAATGATGTGTTCTTTTCCCAGAACTTTCCTCCTTGCCATTTGTAGATACCATGGAGTTACCATGTAGCATCTCATCTGTGTAGGCTTTATTATTATTATTATTGGACATTAGAAGTTCATCTTTGGGAAACTTTAAAAAAAAAATCATGAGGTTAAGTGAAACCTTCAGTTCCCCCTTCGGTTTTGAGAAATCTTCAGAAAACCTCTTAAGGTACTGTACAACCTTCAACTACCCCCTCAGCAGTTAATTCCGTTTAATTTTTTGTTAAATTCATGGAGAAATCACCTAATTGCATCATAAATGTTTTAACCCTAAAAGTTTTACTCTAACATTTAAGATATAAATAGAAAATTTCTCCACGAATTTAACAGAAAATGTAACTGGATTAACTATTGAGGGGGTAGTTGAAGGTTTTACAATACCTTAGGGGGGTTTCTGCGTGTTTCCCAAAACCAAGACGGAAAACTGAAAGTTTCACCTAATCTCAGTTTTTTTTTTTGTAAGTTATCTTTTGTGGTCTCTGTTGTTGTTGTTGTTGTTGTTGTACCATTATTGTTGTATCTCATGCAGAAGTTTACTACTGTTGGCTTTTAAACTCGTTCGTAGCTTCATGTCCTCTAAAGTCCTGTCACAAAACGTTGTCGTTTCAGTCATCAATCTGGAATGATTCTATTTCACGCAGCAGCCGCTTGCTTAGCCTAATCGCAATGAAAATGATGATGGAAGAATCAAATTCTCCAGCTGCTGCTGCACCTCAGAACCATCACCCTGCTAAGTTGGGTGATGTTTTGAACCACATCGAAGCGCACCCCGGCAGGAGAGACGACGTCGACAAGCTGCTCAAAATCTCGTGCTACACAACCAAGATAATCATTGCTTCCTCTTCTCTATTCCCAGAAACCACCGGCCGCCTCAAGAGCTTAGAATCCAGCGTCGGCCATTGCCGCCGCGCTCTTCAACTCGGGAAATTCATCCAGGACGTCAACCTACTGAGAAATTCCCATTTTCACGCCAAGCAGGACACTGTCCTCGCCGTCTTCGCTTACGGAGGTGAAGGTCTCTACTATTTCATCCAACAGTTCATCTGGGTGGCAGAATCTGGACTGGCCGGTACCAAACGCTTAACAATTTTGCGTATGGTAAATGCTTGGGCGGAGCTGATCGGGTATTTGGGAAGCATCAGGATTAATTTGAGGGAATTGAATGTAATTTTGGAGGATGAGGCGTGTTTGGATTCTAGTATCAAGATTGCAATTTTAAGGGAAGAAAGTTGCGGCGAAGCGAATGAGAGAAAGAGGAGACAGAGAGAAAAGAAGAAGATGAAGTGGCTCGCCGTTGTTCGGGACTCAGCCGATTGGCTCATCGCACTGGCTGATATTCAGGACGGCGGAACAGGGCCGCCGTACTAGCCAATTCTGGTTTCTTGTGCTGGGCTTGTGTCGTCGATCATTAGTACGTATACGACTTGGGTTTCTGTTTCTTCCGACGGAAAATGTAAGGTACAAAGCCATGAAAATTCTTCCCTTTGCAATTGAACTACATGAAAATCAAACAACGTTACAAAAATTGGCAGCCTGCCTGTGGCATCAGATCGGGCTTACTCCAAGAACAAGAAGAAGAAGAGGAATGAAGATCCATTTGCAATAATTACGTGATCAATACGTTTTCTTGCCAACTCTTATGAACAGAACAAGGTAATGATAATGGAGATCTCCTTAGATGACCAGCAAGCACCCAATTGGAAAACTGAGTTGGATGTGGCAGGACCAAACACATCCATCCCAATGGTTCAAAGATCAAGGAATCTTTGTCCTGATGAAGAAGATGAAAGCTTGTGATGACCTGCTTATTATGCATCATTAGATGAAGGACCTTTGGACATCTTTGACTCAACTGGTGATAGAGGGCTAGGATACAATGAGGACCTGGGTGACTGTGGAAGCATTAAAGCTCTCGGACGCATGCTGTCGATGCGACAAGTGATGCCGCATCTCAGCCTCAACTTCTCATTCTCATAGAGGTCGTAATCTGGATCAGGCCGCACCACAGAGGTCTTGAGAGCCTCTGGGAGTAAGCAACTGCACACTGAACCTGTAACCAAAGTGAAGATGCATCGTCATTATCATATACCAAACACACACATGCATGATCCTAAAAGCATTGGTGAATGGTGGTGGAATATTGACCAGGGTGTACCTATTCGTGCCAGTCGATTAACCCACTTGGGAATTGGTTTCCCTGTGAGCCTATAGCACACATCTTTGCAGAAATGGTTGCAGTTGTTGGCAATGAGGTGATAGGAATTGCCATGGTACCGCGATGAATGCCTCTCCATGAACCTCCGAACCTCAACAGGGTCAAGGGTGGTGGTTCCTATGTACACTGATTTCCTGAACTTGAAACCAGGGCAACACCGTGGCTCGACCTCAAAAACACCGCTCGTTGCGTAGTCATGGGCTCCAAATGCATACTCTACGCCGTGAACTGAACTCCGTGAAATGAATTGTGTTAAAAGAGGAACAGGTGATGTGTTTCTGTTTGAGCACGAAGAGAATAACAAAACCAGACAAAATGAAGAAACCTTGAAGGATTGTGGTAGAACAGACCTTCGACACCAGAGTGGAAAATACCAACTCCTGCCCAGAAGAAGTAGCCATTGATGGGTGTGAGATCATAAACATTGAGATATACTGGTTCATTTCCTGGAGAGTAGTTGTCGTCCTTCACTTTCGGGAACCAACACAACCAAGAGGCTGATTTTTCTTCCAAGTCCAGGGGCACT